>BMAO01015452.1:0-28791 GCA_019973975.1 Trichonephila clavata | reverse complement strand
AGAAAATATCAAGAAAATTAAATACTAATGCACATTGATACTTCTAATATTTATAAAGAATAATCTTAAACACTATTTAAATGGTCAATACAGAAAGCTTTTCATAATTATTTTCGAACTATCGCTGTATTAAATGGTATACATTATTTTAAAAAAAAGCAATAAGCCTTTCTTAAAAATAAAATTAAATAAATTATATATTTTTTAGCCAGATTTACACTACATTTGGAAGTAATTTTCTTATATTTTTCTAGAACACTGCATAATTCTGCAGTTGTAAAAAATCTTTTTTAACTTAAACAACAAACAAAAAATACATTTAAAATAAATCGATCAGAAAATTGAAGCTTTATGGGATATTACCTCTTCACACTGCATTAACGATAACGATTCAAAATGTCTCCATATCGATAACATATTTTCATCTCATTTATCTTACCAACTTCTTATTTTAAATGTACAAAAAGGTGGATATACAAGTTGCGTGAGACTATATAAAATATTCTTTTCGATCTAATGATTATAAATGATAAAATAGAATGCTAAATTAAGGCAGATTTATAATCAGGATTTCGGCGATGTATCATTCTTCATTGGATTCTTTCTCCTAGAATTGCATCATCTGTCATCCAATTATTACGCTATGCTTTTTTATAAATCAAGCCAAACCTGCAATTAATTTACTTGACTATGAAAAAGGAAAAACATTCCATAGCAAATGAATTAATTATAACTTTTCCTTATAAATGTGTCGCTGAAAACTGATGTACGCTTACAATGGAAGAAATACTTTTGGAAGAAAACACAAATTTTTCGCTTAGAAAAGAAAAAAAAAGATAAAAAGAATAGAAGAGCTATGCAGGAGGTTGAATACAATTTTCTATCTAATCAGAAAACTTGTTTTTATCTCAGATATTTTTCTCTACAACGAAGCTTTTTTATTTAAACTAAAAGGAAACTAAGTATGTTTCAAATTCCTTTGTTTGCGATTCTTTGTAACACTATTGCAGATTTAATTAAGATAATTACTTTTGTTTGAATAAAAGACACGTGTTACTAGTTGCAAAATAATTATTATTAGCTTGTGAGAAAATCAAATACAAATTAACATAACATTTTAATATTGGAGGACTTTGGGTCTTAAGTGTATAAAATTATAGTGTTTTAACTGTAATTTATGTCCAATCTACTACATGGCTCTTATAATTTAAAGGATATATTTTAAGAGCTATGTAGTAGGTAGGACATAAATTACAGTTAAAACACTATAATTTTATACACTTAAGACCCAAAGACTCCTTAAAATTTAAAGGAGATATTTTAAGAGCTATGTAGTAGGTTGGACATAAATTACAGTTAAAACACTATAATTTTATACACTTAAGACCCAAAGACTCCTTAAAATTTAAAGGAGATATTTTAAGAGCTATGTAGTAGGTTGGACATAAATTACAGTTAAAACACTATAATTTTATACACTTAAGACCCAAAGACTCCTTAAAATTTAAAGGAGATATTTTAAGAGCTATGTAGTAGGTAGGACATAAATTACAGTTAAAACACTATAATTTTATACACTTAAGACCCAAAGACTCCTTAAAATTTAAAGGAGATATTTTAAGAGCTATGTAGT
The DNA here is from genome assembly GCA_019973975.1 of Trichonephila clavata. Taxonomy (NCBI): domain Eukaryota; kingdom Metazoa; phylum Arthropoda; class Arachnida; order Araneae; family Nephilidae; genus Trichonephila; species Trichonephila clavata. The sequence goes on along the minus strand of BMAO01015452.1, from coordinate 27,158 downwards.
AGGTTGGACATAAATTACAGTTAAAACACTATAATTTTATACACTTAAGACCCAAAGACTCCTTAAAATTTAAAGGAGATATTTTAAGAGCTATGTAGTAGGTTGGACATAAATTACAGTTAAAACACTATAATTTTATACACTTAAGACCCAAAGACTCCTTAAAATTTAAAGGAGATATTTTAAGAGCTATGTAGTAGGTTGGACATAAATTACAGTTAAAACACTATAATTTTATACACTTAAGACCCACAGACTCCTTAAAATTTAAAGGAGATATTTTAAGAGTCTATGTAGTAGGTTGGACATAAATTACAGTTAAAACACTATAATTTTATACACTTAAGACCCAAAGACTCCTTAAAATTTAAAGGAGATATTTTAAGAGCTATGTAGTAGGTTGGACATAAATTACAGTTAAAACACTATAATTTTATACACTTAAGACCCAAAGACTCCTTAAAATTTAAAGGAGATATTTTAAGAGCTATGTAGTAGGTTGGACTTAAATTACAGTTAAAACACTATAATTTTATACACTTAAGACCCAAAGACTCCTTAAAATTTAAAGGAGATATTTTAATTTTAAATTATAAACAAGATATCAATCATTGGCATGGCCAAGTAATTTTAGCGCGTTTTTCACATGTTGTATTTTACAATAATGCAACTAATGAACTTTTTACTAACAGAAAGTAGTACTATAATTTTAAAAAAATTTAAAAATTATTAAATTTAAATATGATTCGGCTCATCTAGGGCACAAATGCGACCAAATGCCGAAAACCCGAGGTCAATTGGTTGCTTATTGGCTGAGAAAAAGGTACGACAAAATATGGAACGAAGACGAAGACGAAATTTACGTCCTAATAGCACTTTTGTTCCACTAAGTGAAAAACGAGCTAAAGATGAATTGATCATTTAATGTTTATTGGTTTTATTGTTAATTTTTTTTCATTTACATGAATACACTTTCTGTTTTTAATGAGTTTTGTCTATTAAAATGTTTGTGTTATATTTTATGTTCCTACTAGAATCCCTTTATTAGTTATTATTTAACCACAATTTATAATATTTTTGGTAATATTTTTCGGTATTTGACAAATACCAAGTTTTCCCATAGTTCCGAACAATCCTTTCATCTAAGACATTAAAAAAAATAGAATAAAGTTTTGTTAAATCGATAAAAAAATTGAAACTTTATGGGGTATTACCTCTTTGCGCATCATTAACGATAACGATTCAAACTGATGTCTCTATATCGATAACCTATTTTATATCTTATATTTTTTACCAACTCCTTATTATAAATACCTTACTTTCCTTATATCAGTTCAATATGTATTGATTAATTGTAATATCATGATTTTTCAGCAACATTGATATATTTTTCTTTCTAATGCATTAATAGTTTATTAAACTGTTCAATAGTTTTATATATTTTTTTCTTATCAGAATCCCTCTATTTTTAATTCGACACATATTTTATATTATTAGTTCATAACTATTTTAATGCGTGATTAATCAAACCAATATATTAAAATCAGAGAAAAGAAAGGCAAAACATAAATTTTAAAAATTTGTAGAAATTAAAGTTTCAGAGAATATCTTTTTAAAAAATTTGTTAAAGAACTTAGAACTTTTAAAAAAATTTCATTTCTTCAAGTTTCCAACTAAAAAATCATTTAGCTTAAAAAAAATCCCTGAAAAATTTTCACCCACGTCTTAAACATATTTTTTATTTTCAAAAGTCTGTTAACTTTAAAGTTTTCTAATGGCTAAATTTATAAAATTTGTTATAAAAGGATTTTTATATAAAAAAAATTCCTTATATAAAAATGTTTTAAGCAACTTTTATGGAAATATTCTACTTTTTCTCACTTTTATCTCACAAAAATTTTCATTAGTTTAATGAGAAAAAAGATTGATTTTATACATTTTTCACAATTTAAAATAACAAAAACAATATGTTATAAATGTATTATTAAATAAAGTAAAAAAAAAAAAAAGACCGACACGGTGCATTAAACGAACGAACTGAAATAATTTTAAAAAAATGATGTAAATTTATCATACGAAATAAAAAATATGAAAGAAACTGAAAGGAGCCATAAACAAAATATGTGACGGATCTATACATGTCCTTATACTAATCCTCTTGGGAATTCTTTGGGGCTATCAAAAATCATCAATCTTTTCTTAAGAAAAAGGCGTGATATGCCAATTAAGCTTATTATACATAGTTCAGGTTCGCTTACTAGTGGTTTAGAAAGTAAAGAAAGAGAGATAGTTGAAAGTTAGAACGTTAGTTAACTAAAGGTGATAAGAGAGATGCAAGGTGAAGAATACCGCAAAATTTTAGCTAGGCCTTGTTAGATATTAAAGACAGGAAGTTGCTATTGATAAATTAAACCTTAATTGATTAGTAGACTGCCTACAGTTCTGGTATTGTCACCTTCGTATTACGTTTGATATTTAAAGCATTAAAGAGGTTAAGCGGCCAATAGTTATATATCTACCGGGTAAAGTAATATTACGGTAGAATAACTATTATTATAAAGTGGTTTATTAGATGTATTCTCCCAAAACGCGACTCTCGTCCCCTCTGTTGACTGGTTGGAATATCCTCTTTATTGTGTTGAATTGAATTGTGTTTGGGTCGATTAAAGTACTAAATAAAATTGGACATTATCATGTCAAATCATCCTTCACCTCTTTCCACACCTTTAGCTGGGTCACAGTGTAGACAGAAAGGAGGGTTATTACAAATAAGTGTTTTTTAATAAAACTTTCAAAACTAATTTTTTAAAAAAATTCTCTTAATAATTTATTTATTTAATAGCCCAAGTTCAAATTGTAGAAAAGAAAATTGGTTTTCTTATAGTTTATAAATGCTATAATTGTGTGTGTGTATAATGCTCAACTAAAACTAGAATTTCAAACTTAACGTACATCAATTTCTAACTCTTCTGATAAATATAGTAGTTCCAGAAATACTAATAGTTGTGCTTTTAGCCCTGAATGTATCTGCTCTCTATCAAACAGGTTATATTTCTAAGTTTCTCCATTAACGGAAAACTTTCGCTCCTAATGGACTAGGGGTATTTCGTAATGGAAGGACAGTACACCGCATGATCTTGTCAGCATCGTGTAGATCATCTGATATTTCCAAGGGAAAAATTCGCAAATGGATCTTGTCTGTTATTAGTTCACACACTCCATATGTGTATATATATATATCTTATACAAATTTTCAATTTTTATTAAAATTCTTTTTATTCATTCACTCATGTTCAAATACAATTTTGTGTTTGAACCACTCGTTGTGTCTTGTAGCGTAATGGAATCCCACCTGGAATGTCCTAATTTCTGAGATAGTGATTTATTTTTACTATACTGTTGAATTAGAATAATTAAATTTAATTAATGAATAAATGGTAACAAGCGAAAAAAAATAGTCCAGCACCATATATAGAAAAGAAACTGGAAAATTTCAAGGAAAATCCGCTTTCTGTTTTGTTATTTAATATTGTGATTCTGTCATATGTATGCATATATTTATATTAATTGTAATTATCAATAATAAATTAATAAAATAAATTTTTCTTTGTTGACCTATGTTGAAATTGAATTAATTTTTTTATATTACTTGTTTGTAGAAAACTTATTAGAACTGATGAGTTATAAGAATAAAGACAATAGAATTTAATTAGTTATTATTATTATAAATACTTATGCATTTATTTAATTAAAACATTAAATATATCCTCGGAGAAACTGTTTAAAATATATTGAAAGCAAAACGAGATATTTTTAAACGACAGAAATGATTAATTCAGACACAATTTTTGATGCAGACAATAAATTAGTAATTCGTTTAAAATTTTAATAGCTGCATTAAATTAATTCAATTAACAAATAAGTGTGATACTAATTTACTTTACATTACTCCCTTCACAAATTCAGACAAAAACAAAAAGTGTAGTCATCAAAATTGGGGGACCCTAAATAACTTTTATAATTCTTATCATAGATTAACGAATTTACATAACTGCCGAAGACCTCAAAACTATATGATGCTAAATGGATTAATTAATTTAAACAACATAGTTAATGAATTTTCAAAATAATTTTACTCTTTGCGGATAATCTTTTTCATTCGCAGAAAACATTTCTTATGAAATTAATCAAAATTTCCCGTTTTGTAATATTTACTCAAAAGTTTTTGAATTATGGGGAGTTAAAAATGGACTTCTATATTAAATTAATGTTTTAAGTGTTTTTACAAAATAAAATATTCTAATTCGCACTTTTCAAAGGGGTTTATGCCATTCAAAATTATTTAATTTTATTTATAAAATATGATAACGTTAAAAAGATAAAAACCCAATAATTAAATTCAGACTTGAAAGTAAGTGAATTTTAACGTACCAAATTATTTATTTATCTTTGGTATTTTAGTATGTCATAAATCCCCTTTATTTCAAAATTCATCACAGTTACTTTCAACAGCTAAAATAATACTGAAATTTGAAATCACGATAACAAATCAGTTACTTTTAAATTGCCACTCACTCCTGTTACTCATTTTTAAATAATGAACACAGGATATTTTTGAAAACAAAAAAATAAATGAATAATTTACTAAACTGTTTTCATTTAAATTAGTATTATGAATTAAGAAAAACACTTTTTATTTAAAAAACCATAAAACAAGTGTACTAGAATAAGTATTAATTAAAAGATTATCAATAAATAAGATATTTTTGTTAAATATTTCACAGCTTAATCGTTTGCACGAATTTCTTCAAAACAAGCGATAGAATTAATATGCTATTTAAAAAAAATATTTCAACAATTTTTCACTTGAATTTTCTAAAATTTGTATCGATCATGTGAAAAAAATATTTATAAATGAATTATATAAATATAAATTTCATTCATTCATTAATTCAGTTCCATTTGAGCAGATATATATATATATATAGTTGTAGTATTAACTTTGTGTATTTGTGAAAGGATTTGAGAAAATTATTGAGGATATTGCATATTTTTTTCTATTGCAATAAAACAAAGCTATCATAATTCTATTTCTTAATAACTGCTGAATAATTTTAAAAAAATTAAGAAAAAATTTATAGAAAGTTATTCAACATATATGGAATAATATATGATTTGATAAAAAAAAATTACTTGACATGTATCTCAAAAATAATACAATTTGAAACATTGTTGGCATTTTATTTTTTTCCTTGTCTGAAAGACATTCTTTTGAAATTGCTTTTAAAAATGTATTTGTTGATAAAACTATAAGTCTCTAACGGATTTACAAACCGGGATAGCTGTTAAAAAGTATTTCGCAGAAATGACATTTTCATTTCCAAAAGCTAAATGGATTGAAACAATATACACACAAAACTATTCTTAGAATAAAAATAACATAAGATTATTGAATATTGTTCATACTCTTTTGTGTACTCTGAGAGAGAAATTCCTGAAAATATTTATTTCAAAAAATACTTCATGAGAAACCAAAATTTGAAAACAATAGGAACTATATTTAGAAATTACATATTTTAAAAATTGAATTCATTTTGTCATCAATGTATATTATGCTTTTACAAACAGAAAGAGAAAAATGGAAAATATTCTATGAGAAAGTAAATTTATTTACCTGAAACTGCTGAGCATTTACGTAAATAATTCTTATAAACTAAGTTATTATCTATGTAGCTTGTATAAAGAAAAAAAAACTCGAAACATAATCTATTGTAGACTTAAAGCACAATTTGGCATTCCATTTGAAATTCTTAAATAAATCCTTATGTAAAATTTGGAAGAGATTACTTCATATTAAGAGGACATGGCTCACAAAAAAGGCTAAATTTATGACAAACATATTTTGCTGGAAAAAATTACTATGATTAGATGTGTATTATATTATTAGCACTATTTTTCAAGAGCTTCATATATAGGTTATTTGGATAATTATTGATTATTTAGCAAAATTACTTGAAATATTAGTTAGCATAATATTTCAAGATGTATTTATAACTAACATAAACATAAGTTACTAAAATAAAATTGTTTTATACAAAGTTAGCAGAAAATAGTTTTAGCCACTCAATGACGTACACAGATTATATGGAGGGAAAATTTTCTTTTTATACATTAATTTTTATTTGTTAAAAACATTACATTTTATAGTAAATTTTAAGCGCACAAAAACATTTGAGAGATATTGTATATTTTGAAATGCACAAGTACAAAATCAGCAATATTCTGTAACACAAAAAATCATACATTTAATTGATATGAAAATTATTAAATGGTTGCTTTAAATATATATATTCATTTTAATTCAAAGCTATGTGATAAGATATTATTTAAAATTTTATATTAATATATTTGTCTGTTATTTCTTAAAAATCTTCTGCATGCTGTTTTGGAATTTAGTAAGCCTTTTTTGAGAATTTTTTGAAATTAAAATCTTTGCCTAATCTCTCTTAAAATGTATACTCTAATTTACTTTCTTTATTCCTTAATCTTTCAACCATTTACCTCAATTTAAACGATGGATTTTTTCTTAAATAGTGGTATTTTACACCACAACAATTAAAGATTCTTAAAAGTCAAGTAGTTATATTTATTAAAAGAAACGGAAAAACGTTTTTTAATCAATAATTTTAATTATAATTCTTTTCATGTCCATTGAAAATTATTTCATAAACATTTCTTACATGTTTCAAATTCCATTTCCTTATAATGATTTACTAAGAACTCACAAATAAATAAATCGTTTGCGTTCGACCTATATTTAATTCAGTATATATATATAATGTGTATTTAATATTTAGATTATTTATGTTAAATTTTCTTTACTAGTATTTAGAATGGGGAAGGACTTAACCCCTTAACTGCTACCGTACGGGCTACCAAAAGTTCGACACAAGTGGTTAGCCCGTGCGCTGTGCGGGCATATATGTTTTTTGCTTTCTTTCTTTGACTTGTACATATTTTTCATTCTTATTGTGAGGTTATTAGTGCTATTGTTTTAAGAGTGCAATGGTTAAGGCGGAAATACTTCAATAAACGCAAGGATTTAGATTCTTGAAAATATTCGATAAAGAACAGGGATCGGGGTGAGGTAAAGTGCAATTTGTTGCTTGAGAAGAAATGAAAATGGAAAGATAATCCAAAAAAAAAAACTGATATTATATATCTGTCCCTATTGCAATGTAAAACTAGTATTACACCATGCATCAAATGGTGTGTGCATATATATGGACCCACACACAAAATCCTCTACCGTTTGAAAAAGAGGTACAAACATAAATTTTTTTGCAAATATGAGAGAAATTCTTTTAAAATATAGGAGATATTCATCATACCCACACATCCAGAGCGTACATATAAAAAAAGCAAACATTTAGGAGGGTTTTGTCTTCCACAATTATAAAATAAAAAATAGCGTAGAAACTTTAAAATTGAAAATTAAAATAAAACCCTTTCATTTTCTGATTCTGTTAAGTATCATGCTTAGTTATATGCAATAAAAAATGTGCCTTTTTTGGAATATTTTGTGGAAAAAAAAACACTAACCACTTAAGGTGTTAACTTTGAAATCCTCTTTTACTTTTCTTTCTGAAAACTGATATCAATTATATTTTAAATGAATATTCGTACTTTTCAGATTAACTTACAAATATTTATTTCGATTTTCATTTGTCAGATGTTCTTTTTTATAAATTTTTCACATTGAATTCTGTTTTACTAATTCGTTTACACTGCCAGTGTTTGCCATTTTGAAACAGAAAATTTGAAAATTTCCGAAGGTTTTCTTTCTTTGTTAGGTTTTTTTCAATAACCAGATATATATAACTTATTTTTTTAGTAAAAATCTAAAATCCTACCCGATTAGTTTTAACAACAACAAAAAATTAAAATAAATAAATCCATCTAAAAATATTGTTCTTATTTTTTTTCCTTATAATTATTTTTGTTTATTATTTTTAAACTTCGTTATACACAACAAAAGCAGTTTTTATCAGTCCTATTTCTCGCTAAAGTTTCTCAATTTGAATATATGCTTACATTTCTTTCCTTAATTTTGCATTCTTTAAGCAATCTAATGGGTATGCACCGAATTTCTTATACGTTACTAGCTGATCCGGCCCGGCGTTGCACGGGCTTTTACCGAGGGTATAACTTAATCCCCATGTTAATTTCCTCCTTTATTTCTGACGCTGTGTGGGTGTGACACGATGTGAGTGCATGGCCCGTGAGTGCGTATCATGGCTTTCTCGTTTAATATTTTCCCTTCTCTTGACAAAATCAGCACTTCCAATATTATTTTTCGAAATTACTTTGACTTCTTTATTTCTTTCCTCTCCGCTTACCCCGGGGTTTCACAGGCTTTTACCGAGTGAATAACTTCATCCCCATGGGAATTTCCTGTTTCCCGTAGGACGATAGCACTTATGTGTGTGTGTGTGTGTATGCGAGCGATCTGAGTGATTTCTTTAACTATGTCATTAAAACTCCCTTTTTCGGGGAAATTTGTTCTTAAGTTGGTGTGGTGTGGTAATTAGAAGAGATGGGTGAAAGCTCAGGTGTCGTCCTCATCACTTGACCGTGGCTTAAAATTTCAAAGTCCGCCGCCAAAAACTCTCGAGTAGGTGAACAGTGCGAATTTATAAATCACTCACCCACTTTCCAATTCTTTCGTTGCAGTTTTTTAGTCCTCGGAAACGAAAATGTAGCCTTTTTAAAAATAGTTGTATGTTGAAAAATAACAGAAAAGTAGAAATTTTTCAAATTACAAAATTTTACTACTATTTTAAATCTTGAAGTAAAATTGTGAGGATTTTTTGAAATGTTCGACACATGGGAATAAAGTTTCATGCAATTATCTTTTTTTAAAGAAGAAATCATTAAACGATTGATTTAAGTATTTTGAGTGTTTTATTAAAATTTGTTCAAAAAAGGTTTTTGGCTTTTTATTTTTTAAATCACTGATTTGATACAGATAAATATTTTATATGAATCTCAGAAAAGTATTGAATACATTCTTTCATCTTAATCTGACATCAATAATGATTTAATTTTGAAAATTATATAAAGAGAAAATGATGAAAACTGAAGCAAAAATAACTTTTTCACTCGCATTTTTTGACTCGCCAAATTTGCTGATTTTCGCATGTTTAAGTCAGAACTTTTTGGTGTAACCCTTGAGTTAGATGTGAAGTTTCAGGTGAAACAGTTGAAAGCTTTTTGGCGCGAAACCATTTTTCGACGACAAGGCTTGGCAAACTGTAAAATCGCGTATTTTTTTATTAAAGTTTTTATTTTTTAGGGCTTAGTTTTTAAGTTAATGCTTTCAAACTTCACACATTAATTTCGAAAACGAAGGACTTTTAAATAAAAAATGTACAAAAAATACTGTTTAGATTATTTCTTGCAATAACGTTATTTTACGAAAATCACAATTTTTTTTTTAAAATCCGTAATTTTCAAGCAAATTTTTCAATCTTCGCACAGAAGTTTGACAACATTATTCTACAAACGCAACAAACGTTTTGTATGATAATCTTAATAAATAACGAAGTTATTCAATGTTATGTTAAAAATTTCGACAATTTTTCGAAAAATCTTTAAAAAAATGTTTTGGGAATTTTATTTTTTAATTGACTGGTTCTAAAAGAAAAAGGCTTGAAGTTATTTAGTGTAGAATATCGTATTCATAACACGAAAATAAATTCATACGCAACGATTTCGAAATAATTTTCATAAAAACGCATCAATTTTAACTATTTTTTAAAAAACTCTTAAAAAATAGAAAATATTATTATTTTGCAAAAAAAAAAAAAAATACTGTATCGTGGTGAAAGAAATGATCTTACCGATTCTGTAATTTTTTTCCCTCTGATTTAAAAAACAAAAATCGGATGGCTGTTTAAATAACGTCGAGAATACCGAAAAATTTCATCCTCTGTTCATTCACGACGCTAGGCGGGAAAAATAACGCACAGGGTTAAGACAATTAAGGTTTTTAATTAATATATTTTAACTAATTACAATATCGGAATGAAAAATAGTTTACTTCATATTCTCAGACCTACTGAATATACGCACAGAATTTCATAAGAATCGGCCACACCGTTTCGGAGGAGTTTGGTTACAAACACTGTGGCACGAGAATTTTATATATTAGATGAACGCTGAATATTTTTAGAATAACCTAAATAGAGTTGAGTTGCTATGTTCCTAATAAGATACACTCATGCAAAATGTTTAAAAGCAAAATAGTTCGTTTTCTTTTATTCAATGAAATAATTCATTAGAATTTCAATTAGAGAGAAAATCCAGTAAAGCCCTAGTTTGAGATAAGCGAAATAAATTAATGAATCTACTTAATATAGTAAGATAATGCAAATGAACTCGTTCCCGTCGAGGCATGAACTGGAGTCTTGCTGCTACTGAAGACCCAACCTATTTCATTCCTGGTTGATGTGCATTAAATCTGCCGTGGCTTTAAATCCGCGTGTTGGAGTATTGTAAGAGTTCTGAGAGTTAAGTGCCACTTGAGATTTCATCAATTGACTGAAGTTCAAAATTACAAGGCCATATATAAACCAATAAACCTCGTATTACTTTGGAGCAGAGGTCGGCAACCTATGACACACGTGCCACATGCGGCACGTAGCACGATTCTTAGTGGTACTCTGCCCTACTCTACAAATTTGCCAATTTTGAGTAGATGGAAGATCAGATAGCATAGACAATTTAAACTGTGGAAATCAATCAAAACATTAAAACTCATATTTTGTTTTTTTTTTAATTATTTTTTATATGTTTTTTTATTTTTTCCACTGGATTTTTCTAAATGGAAGCATTTAAGAATTACTCTTTCACAATTTCTGCATCAGTAAACGATTTCATATGATTACCAATGAACAAATTTCATAGGGTGCCTTTGCTATCGCTGTGGCATTACCACTGACAAAACACTTTTTTGTTGTTGTAAAGATTATTCAAAAAAGCCTGTTTATCAACTCCTGGAAGAGATATTCGAGGAAAAGTGTCGTTGAACGATTCTTGTTTATTGGTATTTTTTAAATACACTTTCGTCACGAATCAAACAATTACTGTACCATGCTTATTTTTCACTACAAAATAGTCAATTTCCCAATCTTCTAGAAACAATCTATTTTTTTGAATATTTTTCGCTTGCAATATATGAAAGATAGTTCAAAATTAGTTCCAGTCATAAAATAGTTGCTACTCCACTGTTGTCTATTATCACTTATCAGAAAAAATATCAATTCGCACCCATACCACATCGACTGCAAAAAGCAAAATTGATAAATTTGATTTTTTAACAAAGAATTTCCTACCAAATTTTCCTAAATAAATTAATTTCTCAGTGCATTTCCCATGACCGAGGGCCGCATGCGGCCCACGGGCTGTAGGTTGAGTATCACTGGATTAAAACATTATGATAATGAAAAATAAGTCAAGGGTTTTGTTTTCATAATACGCGAAAACAAATTGAAAGAATTAATTTTTAGCGCGTTTTTCACGTAGAGGAACAAAAGCGCTATTAGGATGCAAATTTCGTCTTTGTCTTCGTCTTCGTTCCATATTTTGTCGTACCTTTTTCTCAGCCAATAAGCAACCAATTGACCTCGGGTTTTCGGCATTTGGTCGCATTTGTGCCCTAGATGAGCCGAATCATATTTAAATTCCCCATAGTTTTCCCGAATTTTCCTACAAATTTTCCTCAATTTCGCTAGTTTATAACAAAATTTTCTCAAATTTTACCTTGTAAATGTATTGTTTGCAAAAAGATTTTTAAAAAAAATCTACCTGCATTTTGGAGGGAATCTTCACAAAAATGAAAAAATCTTCACAAAAAAAGTTCAGAAAACAAGTATAAAAGGCTCTGATTTTACTTTTTTAATTTAATTCTTTTTTTTTAAACAGTAAAGTGATAAGATATATAGAGTGAAGCAAAAATTTTTTTTGAAAACTATGTAAAATACAACATGTGAAAAACGCGCTAAAATTACTTGCCCATGCCAATGATTGATATCTTGTTTTATTACATTATAATCATGAATGAAAATTTACCATATGTAATCAAAAACAAACATATAATAAAGTCTTTGAAAAGAAATTTCTGCAGAAAGCGCTGTTTAGTATTTCATTCTTTATTCCCTTCCAATGGACGATCTTTCAAAACTTTTTTTGCGGCAAACCTATTGACAATCACCGGAAACCTCACTTGATTTGCTAGGCATAAGAAAGTCCAAAACATATTTCCTCAAAATGTCTTTTCCAGTCAAAAGGTCAGCTGAGATGAAAAATATTCATTCGAACGATTCACAGAGCAGGAAACGAAATTTTTTATCATATATTTTCTCTTCTTTTTCTTCTTCTCGAAATATTCTTCGAAAAAGTTTATTTTAGAATAAAAGTAATTGTTAGAGAGTGCATACAATGTACACAACGTTCAGCCTTTCTGCTTCTAGAGAAAATCAAGTTATTCTGACAGGAAGTTGATTTTTTTCCCTTAGCAAAATGAAAAGCAATTTCGCTTTCAGAAAAAAAAAAGAAATATTTCTCCATTTTCCATTTTTCCATTCCATGAAAATAAGTTTTCTTGTGCTAAATTGTTGCACCAACTCCCGTGAAAACCTTTTTCCACGCAAGCGTTTTATAGATATTGCGTAATATTTTAAACAAAGCATGGATCTCTGTTCTAATCAAGGGAAGGAAGATAAAATATTTTTAAAAATATTTTTATTGTTTTGAAGTCTTTAATACTTGATAGCAGATAAACAACTTCATAATTAAAAATTCGGAACCGTGATTTAGAAAAAATTGTATAAATGAATAATTTTTTTGATATTTAATGTACGCAGATTATATATATATATATAATCAAAATTTCTCTACAAGAGAGAGATGAATTACATGATTAATACTTAAAAGAATATCAATTGCTAGATAACAAGACAACAGAATTTAGAAGGAGATATGAAAGATTGAAATAACAGAGTAAAATATAAAAGAATGGATGCTTCAGTATTATCAACATTGCTGACTTAGGACAGCTTGTATACATAAAATTTTCTTTAAAAAAATCCTTCTGTATAAAAGTGGGGTTGAACATGTTTTTTGGCCAGCCAACCTTCCCCCTTTTTTCTGTTAATAATACCGAGCAAATACCAATTGGAAATAATGGATAGGAAATCTAAATCCATTATAAGGAAAAGGTAACTTACCCAAAAATTGCATACTGAAATGCAGAGCCCGCGCTAAATCTGAGTACAATAAACAAGTTATTGCCAGATTCTGGACCCAAATACAATTTCAAAACAAAGAAAAGGCTGAAAAATAGCACTTAGTAAAAGTATGAAAAGAATAGAAATAATAAAATAAGAAATGTAAACATACTACCATTATCTTAGAGACTCTTAATATGGTTTAAAAGTTATAATATATTCTAAAAAAGTAATTTTATCTAAAACTAGAAACTGGGGGTATTTAAAACTATCTAGGAAGAATAATAAATCTATAATATAAACCTTTTAAAACTATGGAAATTTAATCCTTACTATTTAGAATTTCATTATTTAAATATCTATTAATAAAATTAATTGGGTAGTTTTGAATTAAACAGTATTTAAAAAATGTTTATAATTTTTTATTTTTTCTGATTTATTAGAAACTAGAAATTTATTGCGTAGTGTGTAATTAAGAACAATATTTCTAAATATAGATACATGCACATTACTCTCCCAATGCGGTACTTTTATAATATTGAAATTAAAGTCTTCTCGTTTATCATATATATTAGTAACTATTTTATAATCTTTTAATTTAATTTCTATATCAAGAAAATTTGCTTCGTAACCGTTACTATTTGTCTGTATTAAATTAACATATTGTGGATAAAAATTAATATTAGGTATAATGTTGTCTTGCTTGCCAAAAATGATTATATCATCTATATAACGAAAAAAATAAAATTCTAAGTTGTCTGTGAAACTATTTTCAAAATAATGTAAATATAAATTGGCAAGACAGTTACTAGCTGGGCCACCTTGTGGTAGACCCGTAATCTGTTGATAATAATTACCATTATGATAAACATAATTCTCTTTTAGAACTAACCTAAGTAGAGAACCAAATCTATCATATTTGACATTTTATATATATATATATATATTATATATATATATATATATTATATATATTACATATATATATTATATATATATTTATATATATATATTTATATATATATATTTATATATATATATAAAATACATCACACAAATATAATTAAGCAAATATACGAAATCATATGAATCCCAGAGTACGACATCCCATTTCAAAATATCAATGGCGAATAAAAATAATGAAGATCAACGTTTTCAAGCAAAATTAAAATTGTATAAGATAAAATTTATAAAATATCCAAGTGCAACCTCGGACTTAGGACCGATAAGTGGGGATAACTAGCTTGATGGCGCCAACCTTCTCCCCCTATTGCAACTTGGTAAACTAATCTGGAAATATCCAAATTCTCAAAAATTTAAAAATTTAAAATGTAAATTTTTTTTTAAAAAAATATTTTTTTTTCAATACCTAAAAAATTAAACTATTCGCCATTTAATTCTGAAAGATATAACATAAAAATGTTAAAATGCTAAGACAACTTAGTGCATAATAAAACAACCATAATACATCGAAGATTATGCACCGATCTTTGAAATGGTTGCATAGAATGAAAAAACCTCAAAAGTTTGAAAATTCAAATCAAGAATGTAGTATATTCAAAAATTAAATACTTAACAACACCAAAACAGATTACATAAATCATCAAAAACTCACCCCAAATCATCCTATTAATAAATGAAATCGATGAACGGTATTTCAATTTCTTAACAATTATTCGTTTCTCCTACATCAATCATAACTCCTACATTATTCATTACTCCCTATAATGCCACGTTATAACCCAAAGGATCAATATTCTTACATTCGAGTTTAAATATGTAATATTAGATGCAAGCTAGATTGCATTCAAAAAGTTTTTTGATTGGTCATAAAAATTTCGGTTGGTCACTAACAATTTTAAAGTATAGTCGTGTAAACGTTGGTCTGTGTGTGTATCAAAATGTAACCTTGTGTGTGGAATGCACATATTCTTCACAGTTGGACCACTAACAAGCTGACTTTGTGGACCTAATGTTGTGTGGTGGATCTATGCATTTCGCAAAACCTATCGTGGAATTTGTCGCAAATTGCCAATTTTTATGAGTTTAAAAAGATCCCTAAGAAATGTTTTTGATCTATGTATGATTTCAAGAAGTTGATGGGATAATCACTCTGTTTGCAATTAAATAAAAATTTCTGAATGTTCTTAAACTTATCGATATTATGTGTAGTTAAATTATTATTTCTCATCAGAAAATATAAAATTATGTTTCTAAATATTGATATGTGTATGCAACTATTGAAGTTTGGGATCTTTATAACATTAAAGTTAAATGCATCCCTTTTATAATAAATATTGCTATTTAGTTTGTTGTCAATGATATGTAAATCTAAATCGAAGAATTCAACTTTGTTCGAGTTAAAATTTGTCTGTATCAATTTTAAATAATCCGGATAAAAATCAATTTTAGGTTTAAATTCCTTGTCGCCACCAATAACAATTAAATTATCTATATATCTCAACAAAAGGCATGATGGATCATTTCTTCGACCTGATTCATAATGGTGTAAATATAAGTTAGCTAGACTATTACTTGCAGGGCCACACTGAGGCAAGCCCTTTATTTGTTTGTAAAGTTTGTTATCAAAAATAATAAAGTTCTCCTGTATTACAAATCTAATTAGTATATGGAACTTTTCAAAACCAATACAATTATTTAAACCATATTTTCCATATGCATCTGTAAGTATCTGAATCATATTTTGTATTTCGATAGATTTAAATAGGTCTTCAAAATCGAATTCATGCACTGAAAATACCCTTTGTTGCTCAACCTTCTTTATTACGTCATAGCTGTTTTTTATAATAGAAGTATCTTTAAATTTGTCTATCGTATTCTGTAATATGTTCTGTAAAATTCTTCCCGATTTGGATGTATAAGTATTGAATCCATTTGTTACACTGCGGAATTTGACTGGATTTTTATGAAATTTGGGAGTCAAAAAAATATGGGGATATTTAATACTACGGCTAGAAATATCCAATTGTCTACAAAATGCTAATAATCTGTTGTTAATTTCTTTCATACAAAATTTGTTTACTTCATATGCATTATTATTTTGTATATGATCATTTATTAATTTACTGTAATAATATTTGCATATAATTTCATAGTTTCCTGGGACTTTATCCACGTAAACTATCACGAAGTGTTTTTGTAAATCCTTTATAGGTCTTTTTATTTCTCTATAAGAAATATCCTTTTTTGTTCTAAAATTAAAATTCATTAAGGCACCCGACTAGGTTCGAAGACCAATTTTTCAAAAATTGATTATCAGAAGAATTTTATTGTTTTAAAGAACATAAATAGGCTAAAAGAGTTATAATTATGAAATAAATACCATGCATCACCTTTGTTTTTGAAAAAAAAAATATTTTTATAAACTTTTTAAAAAAATTTCAATTTCAGGAAAAACAGCGTAAAAAATATATATTGGACATAATGTATTTTTAATTGCATTGATATATTTATTGATCCACCTGAAGTGTCGCAAACCGCAGGTTAAAAATATTTTCAAAAATAAATATTTAATAAGCATTTAAACTTCACGTTAATGATTTTTCGTTAAAATTACTCTATATTCTAATCTAAAAAGGACTATAGAATGTGATTAAATGTAAGTATCTTAAAACCTGCGGTTTGTTACACTCTCAAGGGCTTATAACATAAATGTTGCAAATTTCATTGAATTTTATATAATTGTTTTGGAGATATCCCAGTTTTCATGCAAAAATTATCGTGAAAATTTCATTCTTCAAAAAACACATTTAAAAAATATAAGTTACATAAAGTAAATATTAAAAAAACAACTTAAAATTCTCCAGTTTTATATCTTATTCCTTCTTCTTCCTCAATTTTTATATTTCTTTTTTTTCGAATGGCCCTAAGTTTTCTTCTGCAGGTTTTTGCTGTTGGCAGTGAGTGACGTTTAGAATCTGCAATGCACTCATTATCGAAGGTTTTTTGTCCCCGTGCAGTATAATAGCCCGAAACAATACCCATTTCATTTAATATGGAAATTAATCCCTGGAAGCCATTATTAAACTGCACAACAGAAATATAAGCTCCTAAACGCAATGTTTGATGCTGAACGAAAACTTCTTTTGGTAATATCTGTCACAAAATTGCATTAAAACTTTCGTTCGGATTTTGAGTTTTGCCGTGTAAACATTTCCTTCAAAGATTTCTGTCACACAAATCCATATAAACTGGCTTTATCGTGTTAACAATATTTTGTGGCAGTCCCAATGATTTATCCTGATACACAATATTAGGAGCTTTAGCTCGTTGAAATTTACACCAACTTTCAGCTCCGTCAGGGCACTGTCCATGTTTTGGCTGATGTTTTGATGAGCAACAATGAAAGAAGGCAGCAATAACAGCAGACTGCATTTTGGTCCAAGTTCCCAATATTGCTTCGAATAGCAATTCCATAGTAATTCTGTAGCTTATTAATTAAACCATCAGTCAATTTACCTTCCCCCCGAGTCCTTTATTTCTGCTTTTCAATTTTCGAAGCCTTGTTCCAACTCTTTTTTGAATATGCCCAATACATTCTAGCTTCGTAACAGAATTTTTCCCGTAAATGTTCTTCACGGCATCAAAAGCTTTGGAATCTCCATCCCCATAATAGTCAGTGTATCGTAACATTCTATGATCTTCCGACCTCTCAAAAATGCGATAAGCCCCAACCGGTTCCATACTGGATGAAGATCCTTTATGATGATTACACCGCAATTTCACATTTTGTTGCTCCGTGTTTGAATTTCATTTTCTACAAAACTGAGATAAAGTTTCAAAGTCAACAATTTTGCCAGTATCGACAGATATTGGCGAAGAAAAACCACGACGCTGCCAGGTACCATCCACCGAAACACCACAATTTACAGTATCATGTATAGATTTTTTTAATTGCCTAATACCTTTTGCTGCGTCATTCATTATTTTTTCTCCAATGGAAGTAGCACTGAGGAGTTTTTTCCCCTTATTGGCGGAATGCAAGCTTTGAGAGAAAGGGAGGTAGATTCAAAACAGCACAAAGTTTTCTTCCTGCTGAGACACCTCTACCAATCATTCTTAAGCCATAAACAAAACGAGTATTGAGTTCATTCATTTTGTCTAACTTTTTCGAAGTACAAAATGCCGATATGAAACTGCAATTTTTATAGTGCAAAGAAAAGTTTGAAGATAATCCAAACCTTGAATCTTCCACAAGATAAAAGATTCCTGCTCTACACTTTTTATTTGGGCAACACAATAAGGAAAAAATACAAATTAAAATTTCCAGATCAATCAACCTGTTTCCAGTTAAATGTTCTGTATTACTTTCATCATCATTTACCTGATAACAATGCTGCAGCTTCAGTGAACTGGTGGTCATAATTTCTTCCTTGCATGAAGCAATTTCATTGTGTGTATTTTGGTTTCCATGAAACTTTCTTTTACGGGGACGATGTGAACGACATTTACCCATGATTTCAGGTAAAATAAATTTAAGATTAAATTAAAATAATTTAAGTTCTAAAAATAAAGCAAAATATAGAAATAACAGAATTAAGATAGGCGTGGTAAATCTAACGTCGAATGTAAACCAACACGGAATAGTGATAGTCTTAAAATAGCGTTGCCAATCGTTTGCCACAAAATTGTTTGAAATAATTATTAGTAAACTGTGGCTTAGTAAATAGATGATTAAAATTTTGGTTTTTGAAATTCCATTTTAATGAAATAATAATTAAACACTTCATATGTCGCTCACTTCTGGTCCAGATGACATTACTTCTCCGGTTTCGTTTTCAACTACTATGACTTATTAAAATTGCTATATCGAGAGTTCTAATTTACTTAAAATTAAAATAAAGACTGTTTTGGAATCTTAAAGGTTCGGGCTTTGTTTTACAATCATAAAAAAAAATTCGACATTTTTGTCAAAAAACACTTTTTTAACCTAGTCGGATACCTTAAGTCCTTGAGGACATAAAAACCATATTCCTATATATATATATATATATATATATATATATATACATATATTATAATTATTCTGGCATAACAAGAAATGAAGAAAAATGACACAGTTTCAAATCATTTTTTATGAAAACTGCTAAAATAAAATAATGTTTTGACTACATATAGTTAATATTTCTCTAAGCCTAAACTAGAATTTTTGAAAATATAATTTAGAAATGCATTTTTTCATATTCTGATATATCATAGTAGAGATATTTTAACAAAACACTGGATATTATTTCAATTGATCGTAACTCTTCATAAATTTTAGTTCAGGCTCTCTATAGAAATCTTAACTACATATAGCCAAAAAATTATTGTTATAAAAATCTGTTTCATAAAAGGGTAATATATTAAAAGTATGTCATTCTTCCCCTTCACTTTTTGTACTACAAAATAGCATTTAAATAACTTTTCTCGTAATAATATTCTTAAAACAATTTTTTAAGTATGTTCTAACTCAATTGACACTAAATATCTAAAAAAATATTCATTTATACGCTTTTTCAAAATCATGGTTCTGAATGTAGCCTGTCAACTTAGTTTTGTAGTTACCATAAACTCACACCCTCAGGAGTGGCTGAAAATGATGAACTATAACATTTTACGCATAATATTTTTAAGACTTAGTAAGACAAATAATAACATAAAACAATTTAAAATCCCCAGATCTAAATGTTTTATACAATCTTATTTTAAGCACGCTTTATTTCTTGGCCTGTGAGATTGATCTTAATCTTGTTCATTTCATTTCGGGTTTCTAGCAATTTCGCTTCTAAATAGTCTACATTCATTCCCTGAATTAACCATATACAAACGTACATCAATGAAGTTAACTGCATTGTTTAGTTTATAAATATTAGTTATTTCGGATACAGGCTAAAGTAGTGATTACGGAAGAAATAGGATATATTCAATTTATGTTATGAGAGAGTTAGAAATACAGAGAGAGTACAAACCATGGATTCGATTTAAAAAAATCATGTTATGAAATTACTGCACATATTACAGTATGTGTTTCAGCAAAGTAAAGAAAAATGTACCAATTTTTTTCTGTTTGCTGTGTGACCCTCTTGTTACACGGGATACGTCCAATCTGTAATACAGTTCGTTCCATACATTTTTGTAGCATCACTCTATCAAAGGTTTGTAATGCTACACAAATGATTACTTGTCGTCTTCTGTTGTTTTTTGTGTCAATTACAAATGCTTTTTCGTAAACTTTTCCGCATTATTTTCTGAGGCATTCCAAGTTCATAGGCAGCAACTATCGCAGACTTCTATGGACTTCGAACAATACTCTGCCTCATCCTGTTCATCGGTGGGGGAAAAAACTGATCATCGGTGAAAAAAGACTTGTTGTTCTTCTTTTTTCATTCATGTATCATTTATTGTAATGTATGCAAAAGTTTCACAAATATGATTATTTAAAATCGGGTCCATCATTTGTACTCACCCTATATATTTAGACTAGTCAAATTTTCATTGGGATTGTAAATTACTCGAATAGGTTACATAATTAGCAAGCAGTTACATGTAACTATGCATATGCGTCTCCATTCTTGATAAGCAGGTTATTTTTCCCTTAAATATAATTTTACTTTTATCATATCCCTCAAATATAATGTACACATTTTTAACGAGCATAAACGTACGTATAAATCTCCAACAAAAATAAGAAAAACACTAAAATATAAAAGGTGAAGAACCCATCGTAGCGATTGTCAAAATAACTAATTGCTGAAACCACCGGCATTGATGCATGATTGTATATGCTAATGTAAGGAATGATAAAGATTCCCAATCTCATCCTGCAATGCATTCGTCAAACGTTATCCTAGATCAGAGTCATTTGGAGGAGCCCAATTTTGGCAACTTAACATGCTCGATATATGTTTGACTGGTAAAAGGGGCGGTGAGACTATGTTGCGTGAGATCAGTATTAGTAGCATGAACGTCTTATAACTTCCTGAGGCCCTGGGCCCCTACTCAAAAGTAGGCCATGGGCTCCTACACAAATGCAGGCCCCACCTATCATCCTTAAAATCAGACACTACATAGCATAACGTTTTCAAATACTCGTATAAACAATAACTCGAATAAAATAAACGTGCATGATTTACAATCGCACAAACTGGCTCGACCGACTGTCTGCTTTTGACTGAACGAGTAATGAGGGTGTATGGTGGTAGCCTATTCCTGTACAGTACATGAACGACGGTCCTATCATGTAGCCAATCGACATATTGTCCGAAATCAACAGGTTTTCGGAGAATACAACTATTTGATCTTTGAAATTATTCGAATTATGATCTTCTTAAGGCTGAGTTGAGGACGACACTAGGCCCCCATTGCGGCCGAGGCCCTGGGTGTGGGCCCAGTTGGCCAATGCCTTAAGTCGTCTTTGATTAGTGGCATTGAGGCATTTTAGGAAGCTTGGCATTATCTTCAAAGAAAATGGATTCACAATGATATGCCACAATTTGTAAAGCACACGGCAACAATATATCCTCAATACTTCATTAAGTTGGTAAAATTAAATGAAAAAAATATTAGAGGTGATTTGTTTCTGTTGGAAATACTACTTCATCTCACGAGTGGTATTGATTGCATGCCCTTGCAAAACAAAAGTTAATCAGCCTCCTGACCATAGCATCTCGAAACGCTGATTTAACAGCCATCTGCTCCATGATTGAAACGGGATACGTCATTTTTTTATTACTGACAGCCATGATGATCGGCTACGACATTAGGTTCAATGCAGATGCTTAAAGGTATTAGCATAAGCAAGTCACATCGTAGAGATGTAAGAAAGTGGAAGGTACCCTCTTTGGCATGCAAAAAGGTTGTAGTGGTTTGATTATTTAACATTTATGATACAGGGATAGTTACTGCCTGTCACACAGTCATCCAATCTAAACTAACATTAGAGTACTTTAGCCTTCCAAAGCTTTCGGGCCTTCAAAGAGTCTATACAGCAACCATTGTTGCTATTGGGCTTTTGAGGCTATTTGCTCGAAATGTACTGCAACTTTCCCATAATCCGACAAATCGACTACATTCAAAGCAGGCTTATGAGATCTTCAACAATTTTGAACGACATTATTAATGTGTCTTCAAGAAATTGCAACGTTGACAACCAGGAAGTATTAACTCCATGCAATTGTTTTCTTTTTTTTATACTTCTACTAGGTTAGTTATCGCAGAAGAAACATGCACTGTGAGCAAAGCTGACACTCATAGCTCTTGAAAATACAACTATTTGAACTGTATTTTCAAGAGCAACTGTTTTTTTAACTGGATTTTGTATTTATATTACTTATAAGAAATTTTTTATCGTAATTTTCTGATGATAGGATTATTTTCAGGGGCATTTCCTTTTTTTTTCCTTCAAAAGAGTGCAGTATAAAATAAAAAAATAGACATTTAGTGTCTTTTGTCTGCCTCAAATAGTTAGGATCAAAATCCTGGTAACTTAATGATTCATAAAAAAAAAAAAAAAAACAGATGTTCAATCAGTTTATTATTACAAACCAGAATATTATGTCAATAAATTAAAGTAGAAATTTTAAATAAGAATGAAACTTAAACTTATGTTAATTTAAAAGTACTGATGAATTTTAAAACAATTATTTTCAGTAGCCTGAACTGTGTGTATAGCAATGCTGCTGAATATTTTATAACTTTAAGTCGAATATATTCGCGTCAACCTTAATTTCTTTTCTTAAAAAGAACAAATTCAATTGCATATATTAAATCATCAGAATGCAATGATTCAATTCTTCGACATTAGTTTTGTTTCTTTAACCGAATTCTTACTCTCAAAGGCTCTAATCCGGTAATTGTTTCCCAAATGCAATTTTTTTTTGTGTGCAAATTCCTATTTAACTCATTTATTCAACTCAAATCCTTTCACAAAGATTACGTCTTTTTTGTTAAGAATCTCTTTAATGCTATTGCAATGCTTTGAAGTGGAGTGAATTGAAAGAATTATAACTTGATGCTGTATGCTTCTATTTACCTAGTTTTTTGGTAATGAATTTCTTGGCCGAATGCATTTGAGATTGCTTAACTCATTAAATGAAAATATTATTTTAAAAGGATTTAAATGCATATGATTTTCTTTGAATTGAATATTAAAGCGAAGTAATTTTGTTTTAGTGGATTTAATGAAGTACGTAAGCTAGTTAAACATTATTTAAACATAGTTAAATATTGAAATACATGATTTTTAAGGCCTTCAAAGAACTCGGAAATAAAACTTCAAAATTATGAGCTTTTTAAAGTTAGAAATGAATTTTTAAATTACATTAATAAAATGTAGGCGTAAACCTACTAATATGTTGATTAAATCTCAGAGCACATTTTATTAGATCTTTTAATTTAATTTAATTGAACATTAATCTATTTTCAGACTTCTACATAATTTAATAATTTTTGTTTACACATATGTAGAATATTCTCACAGATATTGGTAAAATAATCTAATGTTACGTGGAATTTTGGGTTTTAAAAATTCAAAATGGTTTTTAAAAAAATAATTAAAAAATCCTATTTTTTTCTTAATTAAGAATCATACTATTTATAAACTTTGTTACAAGTATCATACAACACTTAGTATAATTATGGTTTCTTTCTATTTACATAAGAAAAAGTATACACAATGAAATAAAATATTCTCCAGTTACTAATTAAATGTTTAAATTAAATCAAAATTTAGATTTAAAGAAAATTTTAAACATTCAGTGTAATATAAATAAATTTAACAATAATTAAATAGCTACACACTAATTAAATTCCATTCAAGTTCTTTGATATTGAAGGAAGAACGCAATTGTTCCTTTAAATGGTTTTGTAGATTTTTTTTCTCCATCATTTTAATCATTATTTTTTTTCAGTTCGTTTAAAAATTATGTAATTCTACCTTTAAACAGTTTTTTGAATCATTGAAAATTTATTTGATACGAAAAATACATTGTTGATAAGAATCATTTCAAGAAAAATTAATTTTACGAATCAAAAGTGACTTTCTGTATAATTTCCACAAAAATCTCTTCCATTGCTCTTAAAAAATCCATCAAAGTATTGAATGTAAATAAAAATTCAATATGTCTTAAATAAATTTTAATGGAACTAATAAGCTATCGAGTTTCTAAAAATAAAAGCAATGTAAAGTCTTAGACTATTTTTTTCAATTTATTTTATAAAGTAAATATACGGATTCTTAATACAGAAATAATAGAAACCCATAACAACTCAACAAGTATTTCTTTACGAAAAATTTACACGTGTAAAAATATTCATGAACGTAAACACTAATATTCTTAGTGACCTTTTTTAGCACGTGCAGAGTACTTGTGCACCGGGACATAATTCTATACTAGGATTATTTAAGGGGTATATAAATGTATGAGTGTAATACTTTCATTACTAAGTCATAAAAGGACCTGCTTCAGGCAATTACGAGAATATTTGTGGAAACAGGAGATGAGAAAGAGGACGATGATGAAAAATGAATGCCCCCTTCTTGCTCAAACCTCAGGGGAGGTTGATTCGAAGGCACTTCTTATCTATTACATCTGATAAGTGTATTTATTCCGTTGCTTTTAAGAATGAAAGGAATGAGGGATATGACACATGAATGAGGCAAAGGACACGTGTCGTCGTAAAAATAAGTGGCGTAGTTTCCTTCTGAGTAATAATGGAATAGGAGGAATAAAAAAGATCTACGCTTAGGAATTAATTTTACTTTATCCCACACTATTAAAGACACTTAAACACTGAATGTGAGTCTCAATCATCCATAACAAAGGTCAAATTTTGTAATAAGACAAAAAGAATTACATGGCAAATTAAAAATATCTTTCCATGTGATAGAAATGGCATAAACCCTTTACGATAAGATATTGCTTATCTCTTATTCCCTTATTGCTTATTTTAAGAGAAGAATCAAATGAAATCTTTTAAATCATGCATTTGAAGAAGATTGATTAAGGTTTGTTTTTATAGGTAACGAAACAGTTGACTACAATCATGTGTTTGTCTTTTATTATTCTGGCCATGGTTTTTGATTAGTTTTTTTCGGTTTATAATTATAAAATGTATTAAAATGTTTATGCTCACATATTTTTAATTGCTAATATTAAATGTTGTATTTATTAAAGTAGTTTTAATAACACCTAAGAAGGTAATAATAGCTATCATTTATTATTATTGGTATTAATCAACAAAAAAAAACATTTTCTTTTATTTTCTTTCGATTTTCATTTTTTAACACGCTTTTATAAGTTTCACTTGTATGTAACGGAATCTTTGAACTCGATTTTTACCCGCTTTAAAAAGTCAGATTAATTCGAAATTTTTTTGCACACTTGTCAAGGACGATGACAATACAATAATTTCATAATTTTGTCCCATTGTCCTGATTAGGACATCAGGAATAACGATATCCAGATTGGCGACTAATTCATTATAAAGTTTCCAGATTTGGCGACTAATTCCACACATACCATTTCAAGATTTGGCGAATAACTCCATATACTACCATTTCCAGATTTGGTGACTTATACCCGATCCCATTTCCAGATTTGGCGACTAATAGATTTAGTTACAACCCTATAAAAGCGAAAACGTTTACGTCAGCAATTTCTTACCATAATATAAACAATTGTCTAGTTTTTCTAAAAATGGAAATAATAATAATAATAATAATAAAGACTCGTGCAAGTGAAAAAAAATTATGTTCTAACCCAGCGTTTCTCAAACTGTGGTGCGCGCCCCTCTTGGGGGGCATAATAACCCTACGTGGCGGCGCGAGCATATCAATAAGTCCCAAATAAAAGATTTAAAATAATTATTAATTTACCGAATTAAAATTTCATTCTATTCATTTTATGGATTGCTGTTTGCAAAAACTCTGTAAAATTTTATAGCTATATATGGAGTGGATTTTGTGCAAAGTGTACCTAAAGATAAGAACATGCCTCGAGAATTAAAAAAAAATAGTTATAGGTTATTTATTGCTTATACAAATTTATTTGTGATTTAAAATGGAATTTTTTAAAAATTAACATGCACATAAATATACAGATAATTCAACGTAAAAATTTTACATCCATTGCTTTTAATTTAAGTGAGAACCATTTAAATTTGGTGTAAAAAAAGTTCATTTTTCCTTGTCGTAGACGTCCCGCTTACCTTAATAAAACATTACATTTTAGTAAATTCTCTAGAACATTTACTGATATATGTTTAGTACGTTCTCTCTAATTGCTTTTGAATTTTTCAAAAATATCTCTAAAATTTCACATATAGTTTAGATTTTTGTAAAATTTAGATATTTTTTTTAAAAAAAAATATTTTTAACTATTGATATTGATTTTTTAAAAAAAATTACAATATTTTAGTATGTTATTTTTTTTAAAAAAAAGTACTCCGAATGTGTTCGGATACCTTAAAAAGTTTACTAAGCATTAACAATTAGTTACATTAAGCCCGTACAGAACGGCAACGCAATTATTGAGTCGCGACAAGGCATGATCTCGTTGCCATTATCCCTCCAATATATTTATCACTTCACTTTTAACTGTTAAACAGTGACAGTTCTTTCGGCTCAACAATGCCGCTTTTAAAACTTAATATGGAGTTTATACAGACTTAGATTAAAGTAATAATACTTAATTAAATCAAAAACAGAATTATTGCATTCTGAGTATGGAGTCTACATAATTCTAAAGTAATTGAGTATGAGGAGAAATTTTCTCTTATATACTTTGGAGCTTTCGTGTTTATATACTACATTTACTGAAAATGCCTGCCCAGGTCAAAGATTTAGTGTTTTTCTCTACATTAACCTGA
>BMAO01015451.1:0-22844 GCA_019973975.1 Trichonephila clavata | reverse complement strand
ACACACACACACACACACACACACACACACACACACACACACCACACACACACATATATATCCTGTTTTTGAACTATTATATTTGCAGACTTTAAATTTGCTAACCATGTTTATTTGTGAAGAAGTTATCCGTTAAAAATGGGTTTTATGGAAATCTACTTTCGGGGATACCACAATCTAATAATTTCTATATATAATAAATATAATCTACGGATAATTATGTTTCCGTCTTAGAAATTCAATTTCTGTTTTTTTTTTAAATCCAGAGGCAAGTGCTATAAGAATGCTTTTTAATGCAATTTAATGCTTAATGCTAGAATATTTTATATATAAACAGTATATAATCATACGACATAGATTACATATAAACAATAATGTATAATCATACAACATAGTTCATATATATAAACAATAATATATAATCATACATTGATTATTTATAGATAACAATATATAATGAAACAATAACATGAAATACCCAGCGTAACGGTCGGGTAATGTCTGGCATTTGTGTAAAGGAAGTATTTTTTTTAAAACTGAGAGCCTTATAATTATTCAACTCATTTGTGATCAAATATTGTTCTAACCAAAACTCTTTATTTTATATTTGTAAAGGTTATATTTGCTTTATGTTTTGATATATTTAATCTTAATTTTCACTTATTAATAACAAAACTGAATGAAAATCATTTATTTAATATTTATGCAGTTTTCAATTCGAATGTAAGCGAAAAGACATGTCTACATTATATACATTCCTTTTCTTGTTATTAATTGGTAAGCGGAAATATTTTTTGGGGTTTATTCCTTTTCCAAAAACGCTTTCTTGCGAGTATTTCTTTCAAGACTCATTACGGGAGCTTTCAGCTTTCATCATCATTTCTTTTAAATGTACAGCTCGAAGTATATCTTCTTTGGAATGGGTTATGAGATTGGTTTTGATATTGCTTCTAAGCCATAATCATTTCCTTTCTTTAATATTTCAGAATCCAATGGAAATGCAGGATATTTCCGATGAAGGTTTATGCTTCTATTTAAGCTAAACAAAGTTTTTACTTAATGAAATCACATGAAAGGAATCGAAGAAGAAATGTTGCTTATGTAAAGCTCTGTGATGATGAATGAAGTTTGCTACTATATTATGGTTTTCTCTGTGTGTATGACAAACAAGTATAAAAAAGAAAAATTAGGTTCTGAATAAAGATGTTTTGTGGAATGTTCATTTGTAACAATTTTCTAAGGAAATATATACTTTTTAAAAATCTCGGGCATCCGGAAAATTTTTGAATATAGAGCACCATTTTTAGATTTTTTTCCTTCATAAAAAAGTAAGCTTCACTTACATTAATATTTGAGTAATGGGAACTTGTTAATTTTAATTTAATATAGAAGAATGTGAAGATAGGGCAAAATTGGTAATACGGGACTAAAGTACACATATGGGTAAGAAAAGGGGACATTTGAACAAATACCCATATATTCAAAATGAGTTTTAAATTGGTGCATTCGTGACTGCCCGTTGGCAAGCTGAAGTATCATGACTACTGTGTAATTGGTTTGAGTTGTTGTCCGTTCAAACTAAAGCTAAAACGGACAATTCTATGTAAGTACAATATGTGATACTTCAAATTGGGTTGTTGTTATATTTCAGTTATCCTATCTAAGATTTAACACATAAATTTAATTGATTTTACATGGAACTTATAAAGTGGCTGCAATTTTATGCGAGTGTAGTACCCGTTGGTTGAAGCGGGTGGTTTTGTTCTTTCTCCTTCTACGGCAGTAATGCCAACAATTGAATAATGTCATTAGGACAATAAGATTAAGGGTAATATGGGCAGTATCATTAATTAATGAAGTAATGCTTCCAAACTCTACTCCTGTACCATCCTCTCGTCCTAAACGGTCTTTGAGTTCATCTTTCTTTCACAAACCTCTTCCTTATAATAACTTTGGTCAAGTTACAGCAGATTAGGGGCTCATCTATTGTCACTATTGAATTCTCGTAGTCAACAGCCTCATTTTTGAGGAGTTGAGTTCAATTATAGCAATGAAACCAACCTGTGGAAATCGTGGAAGACGTCAGACTGTTGCAAGAGAGCTGACAAGTGCAGAAAGTCTGGCTTCTACGATGAAAAGAATTGTCAATGGAGGTCGTAGAGAAGGTGCAGCGGCAAGACGCAGAGCAACAAAAAGGGCCATCAAACACAATGCATCCTGCATTAGTCCTGTTTGTGGTGCTAACTATTACGAGATGAAAATCAAGGACAGGAATAGGAGCAATATTGTGGCTCTTGTTCATTCTGGTTCCATGAGAAATGTGTCGAGTTAGTAGGTGAATACTATTATTATGAGTATAGCATTTGATACAAGAAAAAAATCCTCTTTAAATATTGTTTTTCTTTAAGTTTGTAATAATTTGTGTTATTTTAACAGTGTATCTAATTTTCACCTTTCAATTATTTGTAATTTATAGAAAAATCTTAGACATTTTTTTGTGATACAATTTGTTCAATAACAAAGGTTTAAATTTACTTCTTATCATCTTCAAACATGTAATTAGAGTAAAAATGCATTTCCATTTAGAAAAAGCCTATCTTTTTTATAATGCAACCTGATCATATTTCCGGCATTTGCACCAATATTACCGAAGTGTTTAGTCAAATATGGGTAATTGTGAAATTTATTTTGGAGCTTCTTTATACACACAACAACAAGAGAGTTAGAGGTTTGTTCATATTCCATTAAAAAGACCGTACACTAAAGTTTGATAAATCTGAAAAAATAAAAAGCGTTTTAGTGCATTAGATTTTCAATTAAGGATTTTGTTGTCCATATTATCAAGTTTACCGTACTATTACAATTGATCATTCTATTCTAATTGACAATAGCCTATTTTGGAAGGTTGTATGGATCTCAATCTCACCTAGAGCTATGGGAGGATGGGAAGAAAGCCTAGCCATATCAAAAATCAATCTATTTATTGATCACACAATTTAGCAACACAATTCAAATAACTTCAACGAAAAGCGATGCTCTCAATCTAAGCAATATGTGGATTGATAACGAGATGCGCGACTTTAAATATCGACCCTCTTATTTCAGGATTAAATCTACCATCCTAATTATCTGAACACGACTTATTCTCTACTGACCAATCATTACTTTAATTCTTTCACCTCTCTAATATTAGAAATACGCTATAAAATAGTATAATACCTGATCAGTAATTAATTTATCCTATCTCTTCACTTACTCTCGTTAGCTTGAATACTTAGACTATATATAGCAGACCTAATTTGAATATATATATATAATCACAAGTTACTTCGTTAGAGAGAGAGAGAGTTGGCTGTAAATAAACTCGAATTGAGAGACCAAAGATTTCCTAAGAGGATTAATGAAGAAACGCGGATAGATCCATCACAAGGTACCGAATTACGTTCGAAAACGTAACTTTGCAAAAGTTTTCAAATCAGCATTTTTTTCTTAGTATTTAGTATTACCCCAGATTAGAATGCACGTATAAAATTGTTTTTAGAATATTAATACAACAAAAAAATTATTTAAATGCAATATTTTGACAAAAATTAATATAGAATTACCTATATTCGAAGCATTTTCTTTTCATGAAAAGGCTTCTATAATGATAATGTTTTGCTTATACATAGCCCAAATCTTTGTATAGAGTCTGAACAAGGATTTTTAAAAATACCCATTATTTTCAGAGTTACTACCACCTGACATAATAATCGGCTTTTTTTTGCTAAAATGTTTTCCCTTTGTTGTAATGAAATATGAATATAAATACACTTATTCACACATTTCTTCTATATATTTTAAGAATCCTAGCCATCTACTCATCTTTTTGAGCATGTGAATTTTCTTTCAAAGAATATCTCAATATGTAAATAGATGGAGAAAAATATTTTGTTCAGCTTCTGAATTAATTCATTTAATTGTTTTGCATTTAGTAACAAAGCACAAATTTGCTTAAGGGAATATAATATACATTTTATTCTGTCTGCATACCCGTTCATTGTGGCTCGTGAATTTAAAAAATAATAAAAACCGCCCCCCAACTTTTTGCGGGTTTAAAAATAACTGCTTAAATGAAGGTTCATTATTTAGAGCAAGACAACATATTCAAAAAATTAAAAATAATTTTTTTTGAATAAGGATCCACTTTTTAATAATGTTCTAAATAATTTTCTGGGAACATTTCTTCCAACTATTCATTCCAAAAGGCATCATAATTCTGTTACAAAGAACGAACGAATAAATAGAAAGATCTCTGAAAAAATAGAGTTCCTGATATTCGACGAAATATACTCCTATTTCACGCTGAGTGACTTTCCCTCTTCAGGTAAGTGGAAAAAATGCGACTAATTATTTACTGATTGTATAGTAATTTTTTAAATTTTTTTTTACTAATTTATATCTTTCTCTCAATGTTATTTTTTTAAAAGGTGAAATGTTCATTTCGTACAGCAAATAGATTCCGAGTTGTTAGGATCCATGGGTTTCTGGGTAGGATTTGAAAATAAAGAAAATCGTAAATTCATACGTTTCAGTGCCATTTTTAAAACATTGCCGAAAATTGGCTGAATAGTTTACTCGCCCTAAATGAAGTCAATGTTTTAAAAAAATTTGAATCTTTCAGATATATATATTGCATCGCACATCATTCTTTGATGAATCATTTAGAAGCAAAGTAGAAAGATAAACTGAAATCTCTTCAGCATTGAATTAAAAAAATTATAAAGCAAAGTTTAAAAAATTGGTTTCAAGAAGCCCACCATCACCACCATAGTTCCTTCACAAACTTTTCATTTAATTAAACTATGTAAACTAAAAGCCCTATTCCACACACATATTTGGAGGAACTGTTTAGGACAATTTTTCACGCAGTTGAGGGGAAGGGTTGCCATAAGCAAAACGATATGCTCTGACGTCAGCCACGCTCTATCTTCGCATTGAAAAATTTCTCGCCGATTTTCTGCTTCGGAAAACGAACAGCCAATATTATTTCTTTTATTTCGCTCGCGCTTTAGCTGACGAGCGTAAACAGAAATGTAGCACCATTCTGTTTAAAATATTATACGCCATTAAAATATTACACGCCATATGTAATGCGTTTGACGAAACCAAAGCTACCATCTTGTTTATGACGTAAGGCGCCGAAGAACCCCATTGGCTGGAATTTCAAGCAACTTTTATTTGGAACAATTTTTTCAGTTCACTGGGAAAAAGTTGTTTGGAGCCGTTGCTATGGCAACCAACTAGGAATTGTTCGGAGTTGTGCTTTCAAGGAAAATTGCTCCAAATGCGTGTATGTGATACGGCTTTAAGCAAATCATACCATAATTTAAACAATCAGTATGGTAACTGCAAATAACAATATGTATCAATGCAATTTATAAAATAATGTTCATTAAAATCATGATCCTAAGCTGAAAATTAATTTAAACACTACTTAAATTAAAGTTTTTTTTAAAGCAGATTAAATAGTACTTGATTATAGGGACTGTATTTCCGAGTTGTAGACTATATGAACATTTGCGATATTATCCTACAAGATTCATTCACTTCAACTACAATAATGAAACAGCATTTGGCGTATTTTTCAATGTGTTTCTATGCCTGGCCTTATGGTCCTTTTAGCCGATAAGTGCTTATTAATAGGCCTAGCTTTGATGTAAAAAAACATACAATAATCAGTTTCAGGAAAAACCATAGTTTATTCCAAACTTTTATCAACTGAGGAAAAAAGGTCTCCAAATTGCTCCAATAGGTCGTTTTTCGGTATTCTCTACAAAATGTCATCAATAATTTGCTAATAGGGCTACTTGTGTGGTCTAAAAATAGTACTCAAACAAATGGAATAATATGTATAAAAAAGTTTTAAATTGGAAACAAAATAAAAAAATTACATATTAACTTAAAAAATAAAACAATTCACCTTAAAAATAAAATGAAAAAGAAATTACGACATTATCATAAATTCAATTCAAAATGATCTCAGATAGATAAAATAGTTTTAGCTTTGATCAAACAATCGTCGACAGCGTAAAATCGTAATCTGAAAGAAAGGTAAAATATAGGCACATTATCAATCAAATTACATAAAAAATTATGCAAAATGAAAACTGTAAACATAAAAGGTGCTTCCCAATTGAACCGAAACTATAGAAATACGAGGTAGAATTGAAAAGTTTCCGGACTGAGACTATAGCGTGAAACATTTTTGCAGTAGAGCGACTATGATAAAGTTTCTTATACTGCATGCTTTCCCTTTTCTTAAAGTGGTTTTCTCCAAATCCAAAGGTTTGGTGGGTCACCACGGTGTCTTAATTTGTAGGCAGATGTATTTAGTACCTGGCGATTGAGACAAATAGCATCTGTTAAGCAGAAAATGAATATCATTTTTTGTGTTCGCTTGAGAAAAAATATACGCAGACTTACGAAATGCTGAAGCATGAGTACGGCAGTGATACATTATTGCGAACGGAAGCTTTTGAGTGGCATCTAACTTTCAAAGAAGGCAAGGAAGATGACGAATACTTTGGAGGTCTGGAGACTTTTCGCATCGCTGAAAACATCAAAAAGGTATCTGCTGCTGTACGTAAGAACGTGCTTAAAAATGGCGTAAATAGCAGAATAATTTGGATATTTAGGGCCACATGTCAACGGATCCTGAAAAAGGATCTTAGCATGCATTGGGTGTTTCAACACATCGTTTACCGCATGTTAAACGAAGACAAAAGGGCAATTCGAATGGAAATGGTGGGAGATTAAATCTCCTCTGTTTACAAAGGTCCTTCACTACATGGCAGAATTATCTCTGAGGATGAGAAATTGTGATATTTAGACGACCTGCCATCAAAGAAAGCATCGACAACGTGGAAATCACCACAATCTCCAAGAAAGCGGAAATTCCGCCTTCCTTCTAAAGAGAATTTCATGCTGGAGGTATTCTTCAATATCCAAAGCATTGAGCATTTGGAATCTGTCCCTGAAGGAAGCACTGTAAACCAAAATTTCTAAGTGAACATGTTGCATAGCTTGCGAGATTTGATCCGAACAAAGAGAAAAAAAATTGTGAGCTGAACTGACATGGATCCTTTTGCACAACAACGCTCCTACACGCCAATTCCTTCTCGTCACTGACTTTCTTGCGAAAACAAAAACAACTATTTTTTCGCATCCTCCTCACTGCCCTGATCTCATCTTCTGTGACTTCAGCTTTTTTCGAACATTCGTTGCTATCAAAGTCATTAATTTCAATATACAGATAAAGTTAAAAGTGCATCGCTGGCTGAATTAAAGGAAGTGGCTAAAAATAGCTTCCAGAAATGCTTCAAAGACGTTTATAATAGATGGTAAATGTATGTTATTTCTCAAGGGTCTTATTTAGAAGGAGGATGTGTTTCAGTTATTGAGTTTGTAATATTTTTTAAATTATAGACACAATTCATAAACTTTTATAAATCCTACTCAATAATACTTTTTAATGGTGTTTTATTCGAAAAAACCTCAAATATAAATAAATATAAATAATGATAAGTAAATATAATGGTAATGGTCATGATAATGGTTAGAACCTCTAAGAAACTATATGAAGAATAATTTCTACCGCAATTAGACATAAATATAATAACGTCATATCACCGGAACTATGAAGAATCTCTTCAAAATTAAATTTAAAAAAGTCTTAAGTGAATTTTGAAAACAACTCTTTTAGGTGCATGTCCACGGGACCCATAGTTTCATGTATCAAATTTCGCGTATCTGTCTGAGTCTTTTTTTGTTCTACATTACACACGCATTGCATGTGTGTACGCCTACACTCACGTGCGCACTCAAACACATTCTTTCTTTTATTAGTATAGAAATGATAATATACTTAAGAAAATAAATTTAATGCTGATTTAAAAATTAAATTTTCTCACACGTGCTAAAAATTAAAGCTATTGAGTTCTTTTTAATAATTGTGAATGAATGAAATATATATACTATATTTAATAATTAAAATATTCAGTGGTTGGAATTAATGAACAATCTGAAGCTCACTTTGAGAAAGAGTGATAGAAATAATAATAATAAAAATAATGAATTCTTTACAATAATAAGCCTTACTTTTCTAAGTAGAAGCTTTTAATTGTGTTGTAAAAGTTTTGAAACTTCTTAAGAAACAATAATCTGATCTAAATAAACAGATCAAAAATTTACAGATGCATGACTTCAAGTAAAATCTTAATTTAATTAAACGAAATTAAATAATGAAATACATAAATTGAAACTAAACACATGATATATATATATATATATTAATTAAATTGATATGTATATAAATTTTAATAATTTTTTTACCTTTGATCAGCTAAAACATCTTCATAATTTTCTTGTCATGAAGTTTCAATCTGTCATGTTATCTGACAATGACAAATATTAATATAACTTTAATTAATTCAGTGTACATGCGTATTAATTAAATTTACCCAAATTAAATTTCTAGAAATATCAAATACTAAATAACTTAAATATTCCTTTCGTTTTATCTTTTATTTCTGAAAATTTTATGTTTCAAATGTTATTTTAAAATATTGCAGTTATATGATTTGAAAGAAGATATAATTTAGTAGAACATATTCGTCTTATTTCAAGGCGGGCATATAGTAATTTCTTTTCTTTCTCCTCTGGGAAACTAAATGAAATACTGTTGATCTGAAACTGATACTGAAAAAAATGGTGATTTAGATCAGTGGTTTTCAAACTGTACTCCATGGAACCCTGGGGCTCCATGGAGCATGCCCAGCATTCCACGAGTCACAATAAAAAATCGAGAAGAAAATAGTTTCCCGTTCAACGATTTTTGTATAACCACAAGTATCTAAACCATATCCTAGTTATTAAAACTGTAAATTTTATTTATACGTAACTTTATTTTGTAATACTCCTTGAA
This sequence comes from Trichonephila clavata, assembly GCA_019973975.1. Lineage (NCBI taxonomy): Eukaryota > Metazoa > Arthropoda > Arachnida > Araneae > Nephilidae > Trichonephila > Trichonephila clavata. Next base: position 13,879 of record BMAO01015451.1, on the reverse strand, counting down.
CTTTTATTATAATATAATAAAAGAACATTATGATGCTTTTTATTTATATATGCTATCTACTAGATTGTGAATATTCTATTGCTTATTATTCCGCGTTCCACGAAAAGATTTACACACATTAGTGCAATGTCCAGTAAAACTAAATAGTTTTCTGATGGAAAAGGATCATTTTTTCATTCATTTATTCTTTCCTATATTGAAGGAGGAGAAACAATTAATCCACATATATACCGATTCGATGTTAAAATATAAACACTGTAACAGTTCCAAAAGTTTTAGTTTCAAATTCATGCAAAATAACCAGTATATATTTTGTTGCTATTTAGAACAATGTATTTAACTAAAAATATTTCTCAACTTGAGTGGCTACAAAAACCAAATAAAATGCGAGTATAAATAATTTCAATAGAACTAAATGGACAGTTTGTGTAACAAATACAAAACACAATACTTTTTCAAAAAATAAAATTTGTTTATGTCCCTTCTTCCCTGTGTGTGCTAGAGGTGTGGAAGGAACTAAATGATCAGACGACGTGATGAACTTCAATTATTTTATTTATCACTATATTCAACTCAGACATAAACAACATTTAAACAAGATGCATTTAATCAGTAATAGAATGGGAGTGAGACGAGATTACGTTGCAGCTCTACCTTTAAGATAACTTTATACAGACCTTACGTATTTAACTTTATAAACATCAACTTGATTTAAGATCACAGTACCTGAACTCTTGCAGTCTTCTATTTCTTACCCGTTGACTTTAACACCTCTCCAATAGTTAAACTAATAACTTTCTTAATATTCCAACTTCTGGCTTCCTACACTGTTTAAGTATACGTTTCACTGCCGATTTACTTCATTTCCAATCTGTTCACAATTCACTGACTCCCAAACTCGCGAATAAAGAATATATATATTAAAATTAATTTGCATATCACGCTTTCTGCCCTTTGGTGTAGGTTGGCAGAAAAATTCTGGCCCAAAAAATTTCCCAGAGGTTAATGGAAGGGCGCGTATAGATCCGTCACAAAATAATCTAAACATAAAGTATCTATAAACTGTTGATCGATTTTAAATATTTTAAGATGTATTTTTCTAAGTGTTTGTTCGGGTGTGTTCAATGGGTGGTTCCTCCAAAACACCTTACAGTTCTAAGGGTTCTACGAGTCGAAAGGACCACTGATCTATAGATAAGATTTTGGAAATAAATCTTAAATTAAAAAAAAATCATTATATTTAGGATTTCTTACGCTATGAATGAAAGGCTATCCTTTAGAAAAAATAAAATTACTTTTTTTTATTAAAGTACACGCAATATAATCAAAGATTAAGATTTTTGACTATAGCAAGGGTAGGCAACCTTTTAGGTTTTGCGTGCTATAAGCCAATGTACCAATATGATTCAGAATGCCACATAGTGGAATATTTTTGAAACATTACGATTCCAGCGGTAACATATGCAAAGATAGAAATCAGAGGTCAGATATTTACAATTTTATTATATATTAATTTTGCATCTTAAAAAAATAAATAGCATAAAATATAAGTATATTAATATAAATATAAATATACTAAAACTTCATTGATAAAGTCCGCAGAGTTTGATAAACCTGCAGCTTACTGAAAAGCTAAGTATTTTGTTCGTACGTAATTCGCAACGATACCAGTCCAGGCAATCGTTGCAATTTTTTTCTGGGAGAACTTGCAATATCGTACTATAGCAACCGTATTGGCGACATCATATGAAACGAAGCACATGGTTGCCAATTTAGAGCTTACGACACATACGAAATCGGGGTAGTCAACTTGGTAAGATATCTTTGTTGAGACAGTGCGTAGTAAATTTATTACATACAACGAAATTTTTTTTTAACGAATATAATATTTTATATATAGAGGCATATAAATTATAATGACTATTATATTTTTCGAGGGGTTATTATATTAATATAAATACAACTCTCTCCATTTGTAAAAACATCAATAAAAGAAATTAATACGGAAAATTCGAAATTAAAAATGTAAACACGAAGACATAAGATTCGAAGTATGAGAAATAATTGATATAATATAATTATGTTTCACAACAAATAAGAAGCAAGTTCTATATTGTACATACATTTCTTGGAATTATTGATATTATACAGTTTTATACAATAATAACATCTTTAGAACTTTGAAAACAAGTCACACTGGTCCGACAGGAAATGAAATGGAAAATATAATGAATGCAGTCAGGTCAAATAACAAATCTATTTTTAGGGAGGATTTATTATTATGCGAAATAATGATCATGCTGGAAAGGCAGCATCATAATATTGTTATACACACAATTGAGTTTAATTACGGATTAAATTGAGGCAATGTATTAGTTATGCCAAGGAATAAAATACAGAGTAGCAATATAAAAAAAATAAATGCATATAGTTTTGAAACTAATTTAGCAGTTTGTATGGAGTCGTATGGAGATATCTTTGACTCAAAACAAGTCACAAAAAAAAGTGGTTTTCCTCATTATTTTTTCGACAAGAAATATATTTATCATATTCAAACTGACTTTCACTAAAGTAATATTCCACAAAAATATATTTTTTATTTGGTTTTAAATTTTTCAGTGCATAAATCTTTTAAGAAAATATAACTTGTGATTTAATTTGACTAATTATGCAATTATAAATTCTTTAATTAATTAAAAAAAGGTGAAGCATTACCATGCATTTTACGTAATCACTGCTGCCTATTTGTTATATCGCGAATTTGTGGCTAGCTTTATTTCTATCTAGTTGTGGTCGAGCTCTAATACCACTGCAGACCAACGTGCAGAGAATATAACATATGTTAAACTCTGTCACTGCTGAAAAAAATTCCTTTGGTGTGGTGTAGAAGTTTGGACTGTGATGTGCTAGATCGGTTCCCTCCTTGTCTCTTTACTATGGCTCAAAATTTCATAGTCTGTAGTTCTCTGACAGTCTTCAAAATACGACAGTAATTAAACAACCAATAATCAACCATGTTTATTAAATTAATAATTAATTAAATTAACTTAAATAATTATTAACCTAATAATAAATGTTAATTTTATTTCATATAACTTTTTTTATTTAAATTAAAAACTCATTGCTTCAAATTATAAGTGTGGAAAGAAGTGAAATTACTTTAATTTAAAAAATTCTTTTCATTCCTTAAACGTTTAAAAATGGGCGAGACAATTGTGGCAGAAAACAATATCAGTAATGTGAATTAATTTTTTAAAAATAATTTGAATTTATTTTTGCAATTTTGTCAGAATTTAGTTTTATTGCTTTACTCTAACTTATAATTGGATCAGATAATTTCCTTTTTTAAAGTTAAAACCATACATGAAAACAAACACAGGACGTTGTTATTTATCTTTTTTCCTAAGTAATTAAATGTTCATCTTAGATAAAAGAACTCTAAGTTTATCTAAGATATTAAAATGACAATAAGTTAAACAATATGCGTTAATTTGTAGACTAAATTCTGGAATATTAGTTTTAAATCTATAGACACAAGGAAACATTCATTTATTTAAAAGTGATTTTGGGAGATCTTAAGAAACTCAGAATAAACAAATTACAATTGATTCTTTTTCATCTTGCATTATAAAACTCTTATTTAATTAAACAATTTATTCACCACAAAAGTTCTCACTAACAACGACGAATTTTTAAAAAAAAGAAAAATAAAAGAATCTTTTAAAAATTTTTTTCGAAAAGAAAATTGTTAATTCATCTATTATTTTTTTATTGCTTAAAGAAAAATACTTAAAAGGTCTGGGCAAAAACAATACCTCTTGAAAACAATTATAAACCAAGGAAATAATATTGTGAATCCTTAGTTTATAAATGTGCGATTGATCTTTTCAATTTAGGGAAATTTGCTTTTAGAATAGAAATTCATAGGTTAAAACTGTATGATTTCAAATAATCAAAATTATTAACATAAAGCTAATTGAAAAGAGGGGACACAGTACGATTCAATTGACAAAAAATAGGTCAAAAGATCAAATGCAATTTTTCTAGCCTAAATCATTCTTTATATAATTTTCTATAATCTCACTAAATTTAAAAGTTCTAAGTTTAAAAAACTAAAAGTTATGATAACTTTTAAAATAATTTTTATTCACATCCCAATAGAAAATAAAAATTCTAAGCTGATTTATCTCAGAAAGAAAAAATAACTTATTTGCCTTTTTATTTAAAATGCAAGGGCCTTTTTTCTAATGTGTCGAAGGCTTTGATATTTTTCCTGGCTTTTGCTATTAATACATGTAACAATACATAATAATCTTTCTTGGAATAAAAGCAATACTTACTTTTTAAAAATAATTAAATTTAGAATTCATACATTTTTCTTAAGGAATTTTCAATCAGCATTCATAAAAAGTAGTATTTTGCGAGTATTACTCTCGTTATCACAAAACTTATACCAACTTTTGTGATACATAATTTCACATAGTTTTGTATACATAGTTTCATATACATAGTTTTGTAAATCGAATTTCATGTGCGTACGTCAATTTTTGAAGGAGGAGTAACACTTTAAAATAACTTTCATAAATTTTAAAGTTTTCCTTTAAAAATTAAATGGTAAATTTTTTATGATTTTTTGAGCACAAAATCTGTTTTACATGATACATTTACATAGGAAGCAACTAAAAATTTTTTTGAAAACCATTAAATAAACAAAAAACTTTGTATAAATCTTACCTTGCCCATTTAAAAAAAACAAGGGGAGATTATTTTGTCCAGAGACTTATTTTCTTTTACAATTTGACAAAAATAATTTTTTACCATTAATGTCCAGTTAATTTTTTTTTCATTTGGAGGATTTGCCATAGTTAATGTGCCTGAGCATATGAATATATTGTTACGAATTTTCTGTAAAGAATTTTTAAAATAGTGTAAACAATATAGATCTGGATGTGTAATATATTTATATTTCTCTATATTATATTTATTTCATGTTAAAATAAATACAAGTAACACCATTCCTTACATTATAATGGAGATTCAATGGAAACTTGACGAAATCGGAGATAGAGCCAAGTCAGCATCATTTTCGGCGAGTTCGTGAACCTATAAATTCTTCTGGAAATTGGTTGAGAAATCCACTAATATCACGATCTATGACACAAGCAGAGTTTTCTCGAAAAATCCGTGAGGCCAATAAATAGAGAGTCACCCACCGAAAATGTGTTAATCTTGTTTTGACCGGTGCAGAGTAATATGAATTGACCAGGAAGAGTCGACCAACGGTTAGTATTACTTCGGCTGTTGAATAGAACAAGCGAGTGCTTGCGAAAAATTTAAAACAAACTTGTATTTCAGACACTGACAGTGTCTGTGCGCCGTAGAAGGTGTGAAGGCCTTCTGAGATTTATTAACAAAATTTGAAAACTTTAGCCTGTATTTCAAGGATTGTTTTTCGACTATAAATTTCCATCGCTCCTGAAGAACTGTCTTGCTCTTTGCGACTGATTCGCATTAGATTCTTGAGCCGTGATCTACGTAACAATATAAAAAATATAATATTTAGATGTATTTTTAACATTTTTTTAATTGTAAATTCCCTGATGTGTGGAAATCCATTTACTCAGAGAGTGGAATTTGTAATATTTATTTATTGCAAGAGCTATGATTTAAGTAACCTCAAAAGTAAATATTATAAAACGAGCAAGAAAAATCGAGAAAATGCTGTCTAATTTTACATTGATTATTTCAGCAAAAAAGTTAAAAAAATGTTATGAAAGCCCAAAATGAGTTTTGATAAAGTCGACTGCAAAAAATTTGATTTGTGAAAAAAAAGAATCTTTTCTGAAACCTTTTATAATTATTCAGAAAAAAAAAATTCAACTAAGATTTAAGTCATATTATACATTTGGAACATTTAATATAAGCACAAAAAAGGCAAACTTATTTCTAATTCTTACATTTTTATACTCAACCAAGTTCAACCTGTTATACGAGGGTGACTCGGAAAGTAAGTTTCCCCTATCAACTGTGGTCAGAGTTGTGTATGAAAGTCAAAAAAACAGAATGAGTCATTAAAGATAAGACAATTTTTTCACATTAAGTACCAAGTTCATTGAGACATTTGTCATACCGCTTGATAAGCTTCAAAAAGTCATCCAGGAAAACTCAGGAATTTGCATACGGAAAAAACGTTTAATGGCTTGTTTTACTTCAGCATTGCTTTCAAAGTGCCTTCCGGTGAGATTCTTCTTTAAAGCTAGAAACAGATGAAAGTTACTTGGTGCGAGATCAGGAGTATATGGCGAATGGTGTAGGCACTCCCAACCAAGGGTTGAAATATGGTTTTGCATTGCCATCGGTGAGTGTGGTCAAGTATTGACATCTAACAATAGAACGCCATATTTAAGATGCCCAGGCCACTTTTTTCGAATCCCTCTGCAGGATCTCATCCATACAGAGCTGTGAGTTGACAGTACTCGCATCGAAAACGTACAGGGCCCAAAATTATGACGCCACACACAAGGATTCCTTTGCCACAAAATCTGTCGACTTTTGTTATGTAAAAGGGATAAAAGTGAGCTCCACTTTCTCTCCAGATGAAGACTCGACGAGAATCAATTTGTCTGGTACATTTCAACTCATCACTGAAAAAGCACGCCTCCATTATTGAGGTATCCCCGACTGATTTTTTCGGCTCCACAACAATCGGTCTTTTTTTGTAGGATGCAGTCAAAGGGACACATAAGACTGTACGTTAGGCGTAAAGGTCAATCTCTGCAAGACGGAAGAATGTTTGCCTGAACATTCTTACATTCTTCTTTAAAATACAGCAGCTATGTCACGAGCATGTTGAGGGTTCGTTGTCCACCAATGTCGTTGTGCACTTAGTGCCAAATAGCGATCCTATGCAAATGTGGATGCTCTGTAGCGACCTTGGACGACCTTCCTGGTGTTAGTACCAATTGTTTGAAATTGATTCCATAACCGGGGGACAACTTTCAAGCCACTTCTAACCATCGAGCCACCTCCGTTGGAGACTGGCCAACTTTAAGCCTGCTAACGGCTCACCCTCTCAAAGAATGATCTAAATGACCATTGAGAGTTTGCCTGGAAATTCTTCTTTCAGACACAGCAGCAAGGTCATGAGCAAGCAGTGGAGTCCTTGTACACCTATGTCATCATGAGCTTAAAGCCAAGTAGCAATCCTGTGCAGATGTTAATACTCTGTGGCAACCTTGGCCTACTTTCCTGGTGACATTTGTTTGGATTTGATTATACAGCCAGGGGACCGCTTCCAGCCCACTTGAAACGCGTTCAATCATCCTGCACCTGAGACTGGCCCGCTTCAAGCCTGAAAACGGCTCTTCATCTAAAAAAATCATCTAAAAGGTCATGAGAAGTCATCCTCACTGCTAACAGGCTAATTTGTTTGTTTTAATACAATATTCACGAAAATGTAGGAGAAAAATATCATATGCCAAAAAGATCTCAATCGAGTAATTCTGCAAAAACTAATAATGAACGACATATTTTCCGAACCCAAAGGTTAATATTGTACTACCCGTTCTTCAAAATATATAAAATACAAATTCTAACAGTTTTTCTTTAGACAATTTAAAATTATGACGAAAAACATGTTTTTGTGAACTTAGTTTTGGACATGAGTGTATTTAGCTTCTAATAATTACTTAGCAATAAAATATGAATGAACTAATAGAACTATGATAAGAATGTTTAAACATTATTAAGCGCTTTAACATAAGCTTTCAAAGGAATTAAAACATGTTTGCACAAGTCTAAGATTATATACGTTTTCTGCTCACCCTTAAGATAGCATTTAAATAGCATTAGAAAATATTCAGAATTTTTAGCATGAACTTAACTATCAATTTTCTTCCATAATTAACTAAATCTTGAAATTAGTGAAACAATAATTTATGTTAAATTATTATTTTAATAATTTTATATTAAACTATGATCCCCATGAAGATTTTTAAGTGTACATATGATATTAAATCAGATTAAATATAGTTTGTGTTTAATAACTCAATGAAGATTTAATGATGGAACACACCTCTTGTGTTGCTTTCTCTGCAGTAACACTCTCTTTGCGGGATCTTAAAAATATATTCATATTAATCACAGAAAATTTGACCAGGATTACCTGATTGGCGACTCTCTAACCCTTGAAGAGAAATTTGGTGAAAAATATGATATCGCCAAGGAATCATCAAGAAAGCTTTAAGATCAATCCTTCGGACCATTTGGCTGTGGAAGGGACCTTCAAAATAAAGGTCTAGTCAAATCAGGTCACCTGAGATCAGAACTTGTGCGTTAGTTGCGGTAAGAGAAAGAGAGACTCTCTATTTGAGTTCCTGCTAGAGCGGAGCTGTTTTAGGAGCGTTGCAAAGTTCGTTTATAACGAGCGCGCTTTGCACTAGATTGTAAATAACCTGTTATGATATTTATTTGAGTAGTCATTTGTTCGTCCTTCTATATTAATGTTAATTAAAATATTTGAAGTCTTTGGCTACTTTTCTCTCACACAATGGTTCAACAATAACCATTGTCTCAGGTCCATTACAAACAATCAATAGTATAAAGGCCTTATCACACGTACACGTTTGGTGCAATTTTTGTTTCAATTCGTGCAATTTTTACTCCGTTGCCATAGCAGTGGCTTTAGAACAACTTTTTGCCAGTGAACTGAGAAAGTTGCTCTAAATGAAATTTGCTTGAAATTCCAGCCAATGGGGTTCTTCGGCGCCCTACGTCATAAACAAGATGGCGGTGACGGTGGTAGCTTCGCATGAAATATGGCGTAATATATTTTAATGATGTACAATATTTTAACGGCGTATAATATTTTAAACAGAATGATGCTCCATTTCTGTTTATCCTAATAAACAAAAGCGCGAGCGAAATAAAAGAAATAATATTGGATGTTTGTTTTCGAAGCAGAAAAATCAGCGAGTAATGTTTCAATGTGGAGAAAGAACGTGGCTGATGTCAGAGCCATGTCGTTTTGTTTACGGTAACCTTTCCCCCTCAGATTCGGCGAAAAGTTGGACCAAAAAAATACCCGTGTGATACCGCCTTAACAATGGGACTTCAGAAGTCAATCTGCATAATTATTCAAAGGAATATTCTAATAGTTCATTATTATCTCCAGATTTTTTGCAACGAGAAGAACACATTCAATGATTCATTCATCTTCTTCATCTGTAATTATATGCATAGCTTTGAAAAAAATTAAGTAAGATCAAAATGAAAAACAAATCAATCCTAATTACAATGAAAAAAAAATGAAGTTGTAAGCAATTCCCAGAAATAGAATATCACATAGATTAGGAATAGCTTAGGATATCAATAAGTGGTCACATAGTAACGGAAACATTTGTGTAGTTCAAAAAATTGCTGGATTAAAAAATTGCTGCTCAAATATACATGGAGCCGCCCATCCGGTATAGTGGTCAGTGAAGCTGACTGCGGTGCCGCAGGGACTGGGTTCGAATCCCGGAGAAGGCATGGATGTTTGTGTTGTAATCCTTTCTTCTGTCTGTGTTGTTTACCCCCGTGTTATACGTTCGGTGGTGCACGGGGTTTATAAATGTTAAAAAAAAAAAATATACATGGACGAGGTAGGATTCAAAAGTTCCCGAACTGAGTTTATAACTTAAAAAATATTACCCATTAAATTGCTGAAACACATCCTCCTTCGAATTAAGATCCTTGAGCAGCAACGCACTTTTGCCATGGCTTGTAAAGGTCACCGCAACATTTCAGGAATACATTTTTAACCATGTTATTTCAATCAACCTGCGATGAACTTCTAATTTCATCTGCAAATTGGAATCGACGATCCTGAAAGTGACGTGCCAGTTCTGGAAACATTCGAAAGTAGCCGGGGGTGGAATCAGGGGAGTAAGGAGGGCGTGGCAAAGCAGTTGTTTTCGATTTCTCCCTTCCTTACTTGACGCTTGTTCTTACAAAACGCCGCAGAAACCTTTTCAGTGTTTTCATCGGTGCGGGAAGTCTGTGGACGTCCACAGCATTCACCGTTTTCGACACCTTCCCTGCCTTCTCTGAAACGTCGATGCCACTCCAAAAACTTGCGTTCGCGATAATATATCACTGCTGCACATATGCTTCAACATTTCATAAGTCTCCATAGCGTTTAATAAAATATACTTTCCACAAAATTTGATATTCATTTTCTGCTCTATAAATGACCTTTCTTTCAATCGCCGGTCACTAAATTCATCCGCTTATATAACTTATATAATCACTTATAAATAATTAAAACAACAATTGAACTTTATTTAAATTATTCGTGTACATACTCTACAAATTTAAAGCATCAAAGAGAACATTTTCATCTTTAACATTTTTAATTATTTACAAAAGTGTGCATGATGAGAGTTTTTACAAAATGTAGAAATTGAAACTCATTAAATTATGCAATTTGAAATACTGAAATTTAAGAATGTAAAATATACAAATAAATTGGTTCAAACTGTCCGAGTAATCGTAAAAAAAATATAAAAATACGTATTCCATTATTAAACATGTAACAATTATTCTTATCTAAGTGATTTTATTGTGCAAGGTAACACTATTTCTATATGGGTATATTTAAGGTATAAAAACACTATTTCTTCCTATGTACATTTTGATAAACTAAATTTTTTAGTTGAATTGTGGCTAAGCGTCTTTATTTACTTATAAAAGTTATTTCATTCTATTATTATTTACTTTAACATAATATTTATCACAGTTGCTTATAAATAATTAAAACAACAATTGAACTTTATTTAAATTATTAGTGTATATACTCTACAAAATTAAGACATCAAATAGAATATTTTCATCTTTGTTAAGCAAATTAAAGAACATTATTAATGAATTCTTCATCAGAATGGTACATTTAAGAAAGACGAGAACAAAAGGATTTTAGTTTTCATAACATTTCTATGATGTTTTTACAAATACAATAATATGTAGCTTCTCTAAATAAATTAAAACTTTAAATAATTAAAACTATTTTAGGTGTAATTTAATTATTTTACTAAGCATAAAGTGAGTAATCTCTTTTTTTACATAAATGCGATAATATTTATTATATATACGTATTTCATTGCTTTTCTGTGTTTCACTTCTCTTACTAATAAAAAGAAACTTCGAAGATTACTTACACCCGAAAATTAAAAAATGTGCATGTTTGTTTACCAAATTATAGCACAAACAATTCTTTAAAATATGTATAATTCCACTTTTCATATTTTACGCAAATATTTAAAAAGGGAACTTCCCTTTTTGAGATTGTTTGTATAACCATCAAGAATTCGCTTCTCTATTCCGTACATCAAATCATTCTTTCGCCAATGAAAGAATTCCGACATCTACGAAAGAGGCGAAGGAATAATTTTCACACGTTTACTGTCTTTCATTTCTTCCGCTTTGTTTATTTAGAAGCAAAGTAACCATACTTATCTTAAATTTTAATTTAAGAAGAACTCTCAAGGAGAAACACTCAGTATAAATTTAAAATTTGCGGAAATGTGTAGATGAGAAACTCTACTCAATGGAGAATTAGGAGTAAAAATATATAATAACATGTAGTTTTCTGTTCAAGTACTATACATCAATAAAGGGCAAGTATATTTTAAAAAGTTGAAACATATCAAACTTCTCTTATCGCAATGTATTCATCCAGGTGCTTTTGGAAAATTTACGGGTAGAAAAATAGTTTTAGTGAGATATGGTGGATTTAAAAAGGCGAGTTTCCTCTAAAATATCTCACATGTCGTCAAATGCATGATATTGTCGAAATAAATATAATTCCGCATTTAAAAGCATTCGTCTTTGCAAATAAATTTTTAATTCGGAATATGTAGTTAATTATTTTATAATGATAGTGTTTTGAATGTGTAAAATAAAATAATATCTTTCTGTTAGAAAAGAAAGGTTACTCAATGAAAGAACGAGAACACTTATGAACACAGTTACATAGAATAATTATTGATTACAAACATTAAATTTAAGTATTTTCTTTCAGAAGACGATTATTTTATACACCTTGATTCATGGAAACTAGTTACTGCTTTACTGTTTTCCTCTTAAGAAAAAATTCAACAAAATCTAAGTAGAACCCTTTCAAAAGACTTTAAAATATACCTTGAATTGAATAAACAAAAAACTTCATTTCAAAGTATACTTTAAAATTCCATCATTATAAAGTGCATGATTATTATTTCTAAGAATATTTATGCAAAATTATAATTAAGTAAATTAATAAAATATGAAAAGTATAACTTGGTCAATTCAACTAGTTCTAAAATATACCTTTATTTTTTACAATGGCTTTCATTATCAGCAAATTAGGGGACAACCACATGGAGAGGGCAGCCAGTAATTGTTGGGCTAATATATCTGCAATTCTTTGAAAATGAAAATATGGATACACTAATTCAAATTATATTCTTAGATACATAGATGTGACTTAATTATTTTTAGAAATAACTTAGATTATATTTCTAATATACTTGTTATCCTTGTATCTGAATTTAATAAAATCTCCTTTTGATGCAAATATTGCAGAATTTCTAGATCTGCACGTAAAAATTGATAATAGTTTTCTTAAAAAGTTATGTTTATGAGAAAAGAGAATCATTTAAATTTAACACTATTTAAGTGCCTTTTTAGTCAAGAATCCAGCACACCAATTTTTATAAATATCTTCTAAATTATGTACAAAGAAATAAATAGTCTGGTTTCTGACCATATAGAAAAGCATAATAATTACAGAAAGTTTTTAAATGCTGTTTAAATCATGATTACCCAGCTAACTTTCTACATAAATATCTCTCCAAAAATATAAATAGATTGTAAATAATAGATAAAATCAAGATTTTTTTTATTGTCTTAACTTTAAATTTTTACATTCGCTGTTACATAAATTTTGTTAGTTCCAAAATTATTATACCAATGGTGCCATAAATATAAATAGCTGCCTTTTTTCATTTTTTTTAAAGGCGGAACAATACAACTATATGGTTTCCATTTTGCATCTTTTCTTTATGATGAGGAAGTATTGGTATGTTCTTGCATTTTTGCTTGCTCTTATTAAGTGTATATTTTTCCTATTATATCTGTTAATCAAAGTATGAAGTCCGGCATTGTATAAAATACCTAAAACTAGCCGACAATGTATGAAATGCTTCATATTTCACATATTGCCTAGGCATTCTAAGGAATGCCTATTGAGAAACCGGCAATGAATGAAATACATCTTCTATTCGTTTGGAATATTGCGTGGCAAGACACGAGACTTTTAACGCGTGCCTCAGGCTCAGAATGTGTCAGTTAAGATTGCGGTTTGTTTGGCGCAATGCAAAATACCTCCATTTTAATTAAACTATTTCAATAAAAAATTGTTTTTTTCCTGTGCTGTGTGAAATAGAGGGCAAGCTATGGTGTAGGAGAAAGAGACATGATCTATACAGGGGTTGGCAACCTATGGCAACACTACCACATGTGGCACGTGGTACAACTCTGAGTGGCACTTTGCATTACTCAAAAATTTGCCAATTTTTGAATTGTTCAAAAATGCCTTACTGTGTGATACGATGAATAATATTGATAGATTGGTTTGACACGCCACAGCTAAAAGGTTGCCAACCCCTGGTCTACAGACATAAAATAATTGTTCGACGACGAACTAAGCAAAATTCGAGTTAATGCTGAAAAAAAATTCTGAACTGAAATTATTTATTAGAAGTTAATAACTGATGTGCAAAATGCCAAAATGACTACTAAGAAGGAAACCAGGGATTTTTGGTTGTTCAATAGAAATGATGTGAGGTTTGTGTAGAAAATA
>BMAO01015450.1:0-19123 GCA_019973975.1 Trichonephila clavata | reverse complement strand
CAATGCCTTTATATTACTCTATGCTATATTTATTGTAATATGCACAAGCAACGCCGTCCCTTACGTATAATGGCGATTGAATGGAACTTGGCGAAATATTGGCGATAGAGCCAAGTTGGCATCATTTTGGCGAGTTCGGGACCCTCTGGATTCTTCTAGAAATTAGTAGAGAAATCCACTAATTTCACGATCTGTGGCCGAGCGCATCTTTCCAGAATTTCGGCTCTCTATAAATAGAGAGACGCGCCGCAAGTCAGTCTGATTTAACCACGAGTAGGAGCACTGTTGATAGCGATTAGAAGACTTGCCTTGAATTTGATAAGCTCGGCTGTGCTTGTGAATAGTCATTTACATACGTGAATTTAGACACTGCTTATTGTGTCTGAGTGCTGTTGAAGGTGTGAAATCCTTCTGTTATTATTCTGCGAATTTTGCTGTTGAATCCTGTATTTCAAGGATTGATTTACGCCAATAAATATTCATCGCTCTTAAGGAATTGCCTTATTTACGACTGATTTTGCATAAAATCCTCGAACCCGATCTACGTAACAATTTAGTGTCAGAAGTGGGATTTTATGCCAATAACAAGAGCGATGGATGAGCAACTGAAGGCTCTGTTGGAGGGCATGAATGCCTTGAAAAGCAGCATTGGAAATGTTGAAAGAAGCAAGAAGAGACTAGAGAGAGAATGGAGAAAGGTCAACAAGAAATGAGAAAAGTCAAGAAGGACTAGAGGGAGAAAGGCCAACAAGAAATGCAGAAAGGTCTAGAAGTATGCAGAAGAGCCAAGAAGAGTTGAAGGAGAGAATGCAGAAATGAAAAGAAGAACCGAAAACTACCCTAGAAAAGAAAATAGACAGTGTTGAGGATAAAATTAACTGTGTGGAAGACAGGATAGCAGAAAAAATGGATGAGAAAATTAGAGTTGTTGAAGGAAAAATGGAAAAGGAAATAGAAAAGATTAAAGAGCAAGTTGAAGAAAGATATGAAGAAGTGGCTGGGAATTTAGCCTCGTGTCACAAAGAATGGAAGATCTGGAAAAGAAACTTCAAACTTGTGAAAACAAGAATAATGAAATCAAGTTAGTGCCTGCTTCTCCAGCAACTGTGTCTACTTCTCCAGTGCTCTATTGCCTCTCAATATCGGTGAAACTGTCTACCTATGAGGAAAACTAACTATACAAACTCAATTTTCCATAATTTACAGAAGCTAATGGATGGAATGAAGGCGTCAAGGCATGTCAGCTTGCAGCATCCCTTAGAGGAGAAGCCGCTGAAATACTGCAGACTCTTCCCGAAACAGAGCAGCTGAATTTGCATTCCCTCTATAATGCTCTAGATCTTCGGTTCGGACAGAAATACTCAGAAGACTACGCTCGCCTGCGGTTGAAAACAAGAATCCAGAAAACCAGAGAAAGTTTGCAAGCATTTGCCTTCGAAATAAAAAGGCTCGCCAACGTAGCTTTCTTGGATTTCTCAATAAATGTGCAAGAAATGATTTCTCTCCAGTATTTCGTCGATGGACTGAAAGATGAAGAATTCCAGAGGGCTGTAAGAATGGCAGATGTCCAAGATCTAAAATCTGCCCTGTTATATGCCTTGAAATTGGAGGCCACCACTGAAGCCAGTCCCAGGGACCACCATTCTATCTGAGGGTTAAAGTAAATACAGATGCATCATGTGAATCGCCATGGATGAAGGAGATAAGAAATTGAAAGAGGAAATTCGAAATTTAATGGCCCAACGTCAGAAACAGAGGAGACGTAGCATCACATGCTGGGGTGTGGTGGAGCAGGGCACATCAGAAGTAGCTGTCCTCGAACAAATCAGAAGATTGCAGCACAAGTGCTGGGATGTGGTGGAGCAGGACATCTAAGAAGTAACTGCCCTCGAGTAAATCAGGAAGATCCTCACCGTGCAACTATAATCGAGCCTAAGAAAGTGTGTAGAAACCGAAAAGGATCAGAAAAGGGAAATGAAGACGTCCCTCTGAGAAGACCAGAGAATAGTAAATACTGCTCGAGAGTCGGAAAGAAATTTGGCGCAATAGATCCAGCAGTTCGCCAAGTTACCACGCCATCAACATCGAAATCCGACCCGTGGAATGATGAGAACATCAGAAAATATCAACTGGCTGATCCTGAAATTAAACCAGTAATAGTATTCAAAGAGTCATCTGATGAAAAGCCCAGCTGGCAAGACATCGCCTCTTTCCAACCTACAACGAAGCGTTACTGGGCTCTTTGCACCTGAGAAATGGAGTTTTATATCGAAAATGGGAGTCTGACGACGGAAAAGCATTCAGGTGGCAATTAATACTCCCGAAGACAAGAATATCGACAGTCCTAAGCGAACTCCATGGCAGTCCAACTGGTGGTCATTTTGGTGTTATGAAGACCTTACAAAAAGTCCGAGAGCGCTTCTACTGGAACAATGTGTGGAGTGACGTTGAGAAGTGGTGTCGCACATGTGATCCCTATGCTGCACGTAAAGGTCCAAGAAAACGCACCAGAGGACGACTTCAGCTGTATAATGTGGGAGCGCCTTTCGAACGAATAGCTTTCGACATCTTAGGCCCACTTCCGAGATCATCAGACGGCAACAACAACATCCTGGTTGTCATGGACTACTTCACTAAGTGGCCTGAAGCCTATCCTATACCCGACTATATCCTATCCCCGACTGTTGCAGAGGTTCTAGTTCAACACTGGATCTCAAGATACGGAGTTCATCTACAACTGCACTCCGATCAGGGAAGGAACTTCGATTCTGCAGTTTGCAAGAGAATGTGTGAGATACTTAGCATTGACAAAACCCGGACAACAGCTTTACATCCTCAGTCTGACGGCATGGTAGAGAGGTTCAATCGGACCATCCTGAACAGCCTCTCTCCTGGTATCCAGTAATCAACAGGACTGGGACCAGAAACTGCCTCTTTTCCTGCTTGCCTACCGGAGTGCCGTCCACGAGACCACTGGCTATTCCCCATCCCAGATGCTCTTCGGACGTGATCTTCGTTTGCCTGCAGATCTTTGTTCAGCCGGCCACCAGATGCTCCTTTGGCGCCTGAGGAGTATGTCGAGAAACTCCAGGCACGGATGGAGGAAATGCATTTGGCTAGGGAAAGAATCGGCATGGCTTCAGAGAAGATGAAGACCCGATACGACGCAAGAGCAACCGGACACGACTTTCACGAAGGCGACAAAGTGTGGTTATGGAATCCGAAACGACTCTCTCCGAAGTTTCAGACCAACTGGGAAGGTCCTTACACAGTCCTAAAAAGACTGAATGACGTTGTGGTTCGGATACAGAAATCACCACACACAAAACCGAAGGTAATACATTATAATAGGCTAGCCCCTTACCTTGGCCAAGGAGAATAAGGTACCTAAGTTCAGACCATGGTCACAAATTATTTTGTAAATAATGTGATTTATTTAACTCTTTTCTAAATTCTTAGTTTTATTTTAGTGTTATAATTTATGTTTGTATTTTGAGTTTATTTGCTTTTTACTGTTGAGTATTTACTTTATATTCGATTATTAGGTGGATAGGTTATGTCTGTAAATAGATGCCTCTTACTCAGGGATTGTACTGCCGGGACGTGCAGTCTTTGAGGAGGGGGCAATGTTACGAATTTTGTATAAAATGTAAATAATTTGTATTTGGATGTCCAATGCCTTTATATTACTCTATGCTATATTTATTGTAATATTCACAAGCAACGCCGTCCCTTACGTTATAATGGCGATTGAATGGGAACTTGGCGAAATATTGGCGATAGAGCCAAGTTGGCATCATTTTTGGCGAGTTCGGGACCCTCTGGATTCTTCTAGAAATTAGTAGAGAAATCCACTAATTTCACGATCTGTGGCGCGAGCGCATCTTTCCAGAATTTTCGGCCTCTGCTATAAATAGAGAGAGACGCGCCGCAACAGTCAGTCTGATTTTAACCAGCGAGTAGGGAGCACTGTTTTGAATAGCGATTAGAAGACTTGCCTTGAATTTGATAAGCTCGGCTGTGCTTGTGAATAGTCATTTACATACGTGAATTTTAGACACTGCTTATTGTGTCTGAGTGCTGTTGAAGGTGTGAAATCCTTCTGTTAATTATTCTGCGAATTTTGCTGTTGAATCCTGTATTTTCAAGGATTGATTTACGCCAATAAATATTCATCGCTCTTAAGGAATTGCCTTTATTTACGACTGATTTTGCATAAAATCCTCGAACCCCGATCTACGTAACAATTTAGTGTCAGAAGTGGGATTTTATGCCAATAACAAGAGCGATGGATGAGCAACTGAAGGCTCTGTTGGAGGGCATGAATGCCTTGAAAAGCAGCATTGGAAATGTTGAAAGAAGCCAAGAAGAGACTAGAGAGAGAATGGAGAAAGGTCAACAAGAAATGCAGAAAAGTCAAGAAGAGACTAGAGGGAGAAAGGCCAACAAGAAATGCAGAAAGGTCTAGAAAGTATGCAGAAGAGCCAAGAAGAGTTGAAGGAGAGAATGCAGAAATGAAAAGAAGAACCGAAAACTACCCTAGAAAAGAAAATAGACAGTGTTGAGGATAAAATTAACTGTGTGGAAGACAGGATAGCAGAAAAAATGGATGAGAAAATTAGAGTTGTTGAAGGAAAAATGGAAAAGGAAATAGAAAAGATTAAAGAGCAAGTTGAAGAAAGATATGAAGAAGTGGCTGGGAATTTTAGCCTCGTGTCACAAAGAATGGAAGATCTGGAAAAGAAACTTCAAACTTGTGAAAACAAGAATAATGAAATCAAGTTAGTGCCTGCTTCTCCAGCAACTGTGTCTACTTCTCCAGTGCCTCTGATTGCCTCTCCAATATCGGTGAAACTGTCTACCTATGACGGAAAAACTAACTATACAAAACTCAATTTTCCATAATTTCAGAAGCTAATGGATGGAATGAAGGCGTCAAAGCATGTCAGCTTGCAGCATCCCTTAGAGGAGAAGCCGCTGAAATACTGCAGACTCTTCCCGAAACAGAGCAGCTGAATTTGCATTCCCTCTATAATGCTCTAGATCTTCGGTTCGGACAGAAATACTCAGAAGACTACGCTCGCCTGCGGTTGAAAACAAGAATCCAGAAAACCAGAGAAAGTTTGCAAGCATTTGCCTTCGAAATAAAAAGGCTCGCCAACGTAGCTTTCTTGGATTTCTCAATAAATGTGCAAGAAATGATTTCTCTCCAGTATTTCGTCGATGGACTGAAAGATGAAGAATTCCAGAGGGCTGTAAGAATGGCAGATGTCCAAGATCTAAAATCTGCCCTGTTATATGCCTTGAAATTGGAGGCCACCACTGAAGCCAGTCCCAGGGACCGCCATTCTATCTGAGGGGTTAAAGTAAATACAGATGCATCATGTGAATCGCCATGGATGAAGGAGATAAAGAAATTGAAAGAGGAAATTCGAAATTTAATGGCCCAACGTCAGAAACAGAGGAGACGTAGCATCACATGCTGGGGGTGTGGTGGAGCAGGGCACATCAGAAGTAGCTGTCCTCGAACAAATCAGGAAGATTGCAGCACCAAGTGCTGGGGATGTGGTGGAGCAGGACATCTAAGAAGTAACTGCCCTCGAGTAAATCAGGAAGATCCTCACCGTGCAACTGTAATCGAGCCTAAGAAAGTGTGTAGAAACCGAAAAGGATCAGAAAAGGGAAATGAAGACGTCCCTCTGAGAAGACCAGAGAATAGTAAATACTGCTCGAGAGTCGGAAAGAAATTTGGCGCAATAGATCCAGCAGTTCGCCAAGTTACCACGCCATCAACATCGAAATCCGACCCGTGGAATGATGAGAACATCAGAAAATATCAACTGGCTGATCCTGAAATTAAACCAGTAATAGTATTCAAAGAGTCATCTGATGAAAAGCCCAGCTGGCAAGACATCGCCTCTTTCCAACCTACAACGAAGCGTTACTGGGCTCTTTGCACCTGAGAAATGGAGTTTTATATCGAAAATGGGAGTCTGACGACGGAAAAGCATTCAGGTGGCAATTAATACTCCCGAAGACAAGAATATCGACAGTCCTAAGCGAACTCCATGGCAGTCCAACTGGTGGTCATTTTGGTGTTATGAAGACCTTACAAAAAGTCCGAGAGCGCTTCTACTGGAACAATGTGTGGAGTGACGTTGAGAAGTGGTGTCGCACATGTGATCCCTATGCTGCACGTAAAGGTCCAAGAAAACGCACCAGAGGACGACTTCAGCTGTATAATGTGGGAGCGCCTTTCGAACGAATAGCTTTCGACATCTTAGGCCCACTTCCGAGATCATCAGACGGCAACAACAACATCCTGGTTATCATGGACTACTTCACTAAGTAGCCTGAAGCCTATCCTATACCCGACTATATCCTATCCCCGACTGTTGCAGAGGTTCTAGTTCAACACTGGATCTCAAGATACGGAGTTCATCTACAACTGCACTCCGATCAGGGAAGGAACTTCGATTCTGCAGTTTGCAAGAGAATGTGTGAGATACTTAGCATTGACAAAACCCGGACAACAGCTTTACATCCTCAGTCTGACGGCATGGTAGAGAGGTTCAATCGGACCATCCTGAACAGCCTCTCTCTCCTGGTATCCAGTAATCAACAGGACTGGGACCAGAAACTGCCTCTTTTCCTGCTTGCCTACCGGAGTGCCGTCCACGAGACCACTGGCTATTCCCCATCCCAGATGCTCTTCGGACGTGATCTTCGTTTGCCTGCAGATCTTTGTTCAGCCGGCCACCAGATGCTCCTTTGGCGCCTGAGGAGTATGTCGAGAAACTCCAGGCACGGATGGAGGAAATGCATTTGGCTAGGGAAAGAATCGGCATGGCTTCAGAGAAGATGAAGACCCGATACGACGCAAGAGCAACCGGACACGACTTTCACGAAGGCGACAAAGTGTGGTTATGGAATCCGAAACGACTCTCTCCGAAGTTTCAGACCAACTGGGAAGGTCCTTACACAGTCCTAAAAAGACTGAATGACGTTGTGGTTCGGATACAGAAATCACCACACACAAAACCGAAGGTAATACATTATAATAGGCTAGCCCCTTACCTTGGCCAAGGAGAATAAGGTACCTAAGTTCAGACCATGGTCACAAATTATTTTGTAAATAATGTGATTTATTTAACTCTTTTCTAAATTCTTAGTTTTATTTTAGTGTTATAATTTATGTTTGTATTTTGAGTTTATTTGCTTTTTACTGTTGAGTATTTACTTTATATTCGATTATTAGGTGGATAGGTTATGTCTGTAAATAGATGCCTCTTACTCAGGGATTGTACTGCCCGGGACGTGCAGTCTTTGAGGAGGGGGCAATGTTACGAATTTTGTATAAAATGTAAATAATTTGTATTTGGATGTCCAATGCCTTTATATTACTCTATGCTATATTTATTGTAATATTCACAAGCAACGCCGTCCCTTACGTTATAATGGCGATTGAATGGGAACTTGGCGAAATATTGGCGATAGAGCCAAGTTGGCATCATTTTTGGCGAGTTCGGGACCCTCTGGATTCTTCTAGAAATTAGTAGAGAAATCCACTAATTTCACGATCTGTGGCGCGAGCGCATCTTTCCAGAATTTTCGGCCTCTGCTATAAATAGAGAGAGACGCGCCGCAACAGTCAGTCTGATTTTAACCAGCGAGTAGGGAGCACTGTTTTGAATAGCGATTAGAAGACTTGCCTTGAATTTGATAAGCTCGGCTGTGCTTGTGAATAGTCATTTACATACGTGAATTTTAGACACTGCTTATTGTGTCTGAGTGCTGTTGAAGGTGTGAAATCCTTCTGTTAATTATTCTGCGAATTTTGCTGTTGAATCCTGTATTTTCAAGGATTGATTTACGCCAATAAATACTCATCACTCTTAAGGAATTGCCTTGTTATTTACGACTGATTTTGCATAAAATCCTCGAACCCCGATCTACGTAACAATATGAATAAACCAGTTTTATTGGCTGATAATTAAGCAGCTATTGATTCCCTCAAATCACCAATTGAGAATTACCGAACAAAACATAAAGATGAGGAACCAGTATGAAAGAGATTGATTCTATTAGGGTTTATTTAAGGCGAAATATGTTAAAAGTAAAGCAAATTTAGCAGATATATTTACAAAACCTTTAACACAGAATGATTTGAATAGTTTTGTTGAAAATGTTTTTGTGTATTAACATGCTTCTTTAAAATGTTTTGAATTTTTGTGAATTTTAAAGGAATTAGTTTCTGGAGTTTTTCTTGAACAATTGTTCATGATTCAAGTGTTTTTCAATTTTGCATGTAACTATTGATGTTGCTTGTTTTTGTGCCACCATCTAAAAAGTTTTTTGAAAGATCATTAGTGTATATAGTTAAATCATTATCCCGTTTTTATTGTGATGAAAGTATTTAGTGTAAATGAATGTGTGAAGACATGGCTCCATGCTTGCATGTATGTATGAATGAATGCAAGTAAGGAAGAGTGAGTGAAGGAATGAAATGTATTGATTAATGTATAAGAATTCTCATGTGTAAATATTGCATTACTCATATTGTTGTATGAAATAAATGTATATATAGTTTTTGTTATTAATAATTTTATGTGATCCGGATAATTCAATTCTGTTATCTATCGATCACTCAATTTAGTTATCTCTTTATATATTTAGAAATGGACCTTTTTTAAATATAAATATAGGAATGCGTATTGTTAAATGGGTGGTATAATAATTGTTCAAATAATCCTGTGTTGTAACTAAGGTTATTTTTGAATTTTTATGGTCAAGTCAAGCATGAAGGCTGAAATCAAAATTTTTTATTTCATGTAGGTTTGGAAAAGATGCATAAATTCATTTTTTATATATGTAGAATCTTTCTAATTGTTATTGTATCTATTTATGTAATGTTGAAGGCATTTGGTTTTTAAATCTAATGCAAAAAGTGATTTCGGCATGTATAGATTTAAATATTAAATAAAATTTCTGAAATTGTAAACTCTGAGTGGAGACTGCATGTTTTCAGGTGATGAGAGGAGGGGCATTTGCTAACCAAAAAGATAAAATTATCTCATCCCCTTTTAAAATGGTCATTTAGCGATTGTTCTTACTTGAGTGGAGTCACGTGTTTTCCATGACGTTTAATCAAGTGATCAGAAGTCGTCGAGGAGGCGGTGACTTCCGGTATGGTAGATATTTAAATGAGATGTTTTTGTTTCGACTCTCTCAATTTAATTTACGCTACGTTGATGCCCTTTCCTACTTTTTGCTAACAGACATGTATTGTATACTCAAGAGTCTAAGTTTTAATCTACTATGTTTCGGATGTTTTAACCTATTTAGGTCTAAATTATTATGAATTGGATTGTTGAATTATTATCAGTTAATAAACAACTTTTGAGGGCATATATAGTCATTCAAGTTTTCTTCACTGAGCAACTCTGCTGCCATACATAGTTGTGACAAACAGGCAATGCAGTGCACCTGACTGATGAGTCAATGGTATTGTTTGCAGGTACAGAGACAAGACACTGATATAGTACACCAGTTTTCCCTCATGACCCCCTTAATAGCTGATTGAGTGGTCGTGTTAACCTGGTAGTCAATATCAGGGATTCGTGGTTGCTGAGTCATGAGCTCAAGCCTAGTACCACTGACGACTAGCAGTGCAGAGGTGGTCCATGTACGTTAATATGTCAAAGCTTAAACATCCTCCGGTGGTGTGGAAGTTAGGAGAGGGGTTGCAAGCTCAGGTGTCAAGAGTGTTAACATTTCAAAATGTGTGTGAAGGTGGGAAAAAATAGCAACAAGAGGAATCTCTCCCTACATAAAAAAAAACAAGTTGGAAAGCATCTTCCAAAAGTTAGAAGTTGCAATGACAGTTTACTTGAATTTTCCTGAGACAAACTATACAGCAGAGAGAAGTTTTTATGTTGCTATGCACTTAAAATGATATTACAAAGGAAATTGATTGCAATGATGTCATTTTGCAATGATTAAAGCTTGCAGAATCCTTTGTTGTATAAATACAATGACTTAAAGAATAAGGATGTCTAATAGTAAAAGATAGTAAAGAGATAAGCAAATAAAAAGATAATTACCAAGTTGAAAACAGTTCATACAAAAATGTATGCTCTATAATGTAATTGCAAACGATTTCATTAATTTACTGTACTAATTTACAAATGGGTAGGTGGTCTGTGCTGCCATAAGGTAAGAAATGAACAAGAGTGGCCAAACTATGCCACTATCCCTTCCCTACAGCTGCCAGGTCAAGACACGACGGATCCATACGTGTGAATAATGGAAAGACTCTTCAAAGAGCAAAAACAAAGAAAGGCAAAGTTAAAAAAGAAGAAAGAGTTAAGGGAAAGTCATTCCCGAATCAAAACTGGCAAGGTAAAAATTGAAAGAAAGGGGGGGGGGGTTGGAAGCTCCAGAAATATATATATATATAGCTGGGTAAAAATTTGAAGTGCCTAGGAGGTTAAAAACGGCTCTGCCTATGGGTATACACTTTTTGCCCACCCACTTTTGTCGCAATTAATTTTACTTCATGATGTTTTGTGCTTTATGTCTCAATTGTGGTTTAGTAAATGATTGTGAAACTTCAAGTTTAAAAACATCAGAAGGGAAAAAACAGAGCTGTCTCTCTCCCCCCCCCCCAAATGATTCATTATGTACAAAAATTACTCCTATTTGTTAAAACAAAATGAATGTGCGAGAATTTTTAATGTGCAAAATCAAGAGTTCTTTTAATATCAGTATTTATGCAATTATGACTTGTTTTAAATTTCTTCTTTTTAAATCAGAAGCGATTTACGTCAATTAATAAGCCATTCGTTCTAATTTTAATTATTTATAACATGCAACAATGCATTCAATTTTGTGTCACTGAGCAGTTCAAATTAAATGTACACTTATTTGACAATCACTATATTTGTATGAAACTGCACCGAGGTTAAAACAGTTGACATTAATATTACATTTTATTTTATAAAAAATTATATCACACTACCTTATTATCTTCTGTTAAAATATTTTTAAGAATAATAAGCTCTTTTAAACTGGCAAGATTTATCAATTTAATCTGAACGAAATTGTGCCATACCACAGCCAGGGTATTTACAGTAAGTTGAAACAATTGTTGAATATTGTGACATTACAAATTGTCCCAATTTGAAAAAGGCTTGAAATTTAATGGGAGTATTTTGAATGTTAAACCCAAATAAATGTGTTTCTCCTAAAAAGTGGTATAACCAAACAAAGACTTTCTTCTCCTCAAAATAAGCCCTAATAAATAGTATTTCCAAAATAAATTACCAAATGTTTATAAAATCTTTGGTGAAATAAGTCTTTTACACAAACCAACCTTGGAGACTTGGGTATTTTTAAAAGGGGGCAAAACTAAGTCGACGAAATTGAGCTTTTTTCAGTTAATTGTTTTTTTCGGGAGGAGGGGGATATGGAGTTTACTGCAAGCAGTCGCACACATATGCCTCTATTATGAGTGGGAGGGGGTTACATAAAAAACACAGACAAAAGCGCCAAGGGGTAATCTTTAGGGGGGAAATAAAAATCTTTTGGTCTATGGGAAGGACAAACCCTACCCTTGTACAAGGTAACCCCCACTGATTGCAAGGTATGGTCAGGATAGGTTAATTTTTTAATTCACAGTTTAATTTTTCCAACATTCATATATCAACTACAGGTTTTCGCAATGGAAAATACCAAGGTAATTCCATCTACGTAAACTTCCTTGAGCTGCAAGCCAAGTATACATTATACATCTTACTTAAAAAAAATTAATAGGAGGTCCAATGAAATGATAGACAGTTCATAATGTACAAATATCTTTAGCAATGGAAGTCTTTATGATCTACTATGCCACCCTAATTGTTGATTTATTGTATATCTGGAACGGCAGATCTAGATTATTATTGATTCGCCGATTGGTGCAGATTTATTTGAGTTCTTGAAGGTGAAAGAAAGCTTCAAATGATCAACAATGGCCACAAACACTTTGAGATCAGATCCATCCTCTTGAATCCTTGCAAAGGCAATCTGACTAGGTATTGCAAGCAACCATGATGGAATATAATTGCTTGAGCAAATAAGAGAAATTCAAATGCTATCTGCTGTATGTGGTTCACTTTAATTACTCTTTAACAAAGCAAGAGTTTGATGTAATGTATAGAATCTGGTAATAGATGGTTGCCTGTTGACGAGTGTTCTCCACATTTGAAGGTTTTCCTACTTATTCATACTACATTTGAGGGGGGGGGGAGAAGGAAGACACATTTATTTGGCATTAACACTCGAAATAAGCCCAATTGTTTCAGTCTATTTTCCATTTCCTAACAATTTTTAATGGGGTCCCGGAACTCTATTATTTTTATCCTAATCAACACTGAATAAGAAGGGGGGGGGGACAGATTTGATGAATTGTCTTAAAATAAATATACTGTTTATTATTCCTTAATGTTTCTTCACACAATATAGCTTATACTTGAAATATGTCATATGAGGCTTATTTATTCCAACCGACTCCATGATCTTTAACCTCGATCATGAAAGATGAGAACAAAACTACATCTGGTACCTTACTCTGTAAAAAAAAAAAAACCCTTAAAATTAAGGGGGGAAAATTAATATGATTTATCTCCTCTGATAAGAAGCATGGGATTCATAACAAATGTAATCAGTCTGCAACAGTTGTATAAAATATATTCTTTTAAGATCTCAGGCTTCATAAAGTTTTATTATTCTGGAGGAAGTCTTATTCAAGATAAGAAAATTGAAAACCCCCATTTCAGACTTTTATACATTAAAATATGTAATGATAATTAATAAAAATGGTATTAATGTTGTGGTATTTTGTAAAAACTGCAATGCAATTATGAATATATATTAAAATTAATTTAAAAATAATTCCTTTCTATTAAAAGTAAAAAGAAGAAAATAATGCCAATCAATTTCTTAAAATTTAAGCTTTAAATCCTTAAATAATATTAATGAATATGTGAATTAAAGAAATCACCCACACTCGTAATTATCATAAATAAACTATAATCATTAAAAAACATTATAACTTATATTCCATAATGTTATTTACAGAACTATTTAAATGACGATTGTCTTTCAAAATGATACTTCTTGGAGGAAATCCATCTATATCAACAAATAAATATCTATATTCATACTTCAAGTTTTCTCCCTGAAAAAAATATGACATAAAGGTTAACTAAACACAAAGTGTAAGGTTAAAAAACACACGTTCATATAAAATTATTACAGAAAAAAATAGTACACAAATCATAAGATTTTAAACATTACTAAAATTAGTAAGTTTTAATTAAGATTCCAACAGCAAACTCATCTATAATATTCTTTTTGAAAAATGTACAAATATATTGTATGAAAAACTTTATATACTTGCAACAAATATCAAACCAAAAATTACTAATATGCAGTTTTAATCATTTTAGCAAGATAAATTAGTAAACTTTGGAACATTAAATCATTCAAGTTAAATGATTCACCATGTACAAGCCGATACTTTTTGGGATTTCGGTTAATGTTAATGAATAGAGGTCGAATTTAGAATATTTTTTCAAATATAAAATAACTAAAACTTTTTATTCTGGCATCACTATCCTATAGAGGGCAGCATATTTTATCATACTTCTCATTTTTAACCGAGTTGATTCATTTTTTCTGGTATAAAATGCGATTCGCGTGTATTTTCTCCTATACCGTAATGTTAATTGATATATCCTTTTGTGTTAAATTTAAAATAGAAGTTTTGATGAATACTTTGAAATTTTAAAAAAAAAACTATATTTTTTACAGATAAGTGAATTATAATGTAGTAAATTTGTTTGAAAATTGAGGCATTTTTCTGCTTGAAAATATGCTCCTCATTTAGCTCACATACATTTGCCGAAGACAAACCTTTAAGTTAAAGAAAAGAGGCCGTGTTATGCACATCTGCTAATCCAGGAAAAAGCATAGTTTAGGAAAAACGCTTTTTTAAATATTTTTCTAATAGTCATGCACAAGCAATTTAATCTTTTAACTTTTAGGGTGGAATGGAACTTTTATTATAAAAAAAAGTCGCATTAATCTTTCAAATTTAGTGTCCATCAGTTTGAATAATTTTTACTAATTGGGAAGTCTGAATGAATGCATATGATCATGCAGCAAATTTTTCCTCCAGGGCATAAAACATAGTTTGACGATCACGTGTTGCCCTACTTTTACTTTGGGATCTCCCCTAGTTCAAAATATTTTTTCATTCACTCTCAAGCTTGTTTTTCTTTCAAAGAGAAGTTTCTTTTTTTACCAAACGTGGTCGTCTGTAGTTAGTGCATACGAATTTTTTTGTGGGAAAGAGAAGACTGCATGTATATGCCACTACCAGTGATTTGTCGAATTTCTCTTCCCGCTCATTTACCAAATGAAAAAAGTGCCACAAAAAGTAAGATTGGCATAGACACTGAACAAAATATCAAAAGAATGGGAAAAAAATGCGAGAGATTCAGATAGAGTTAGTAGATATAAAACTATTGTTATTGCCATCTGTTGTCTTACTTTACATTAGTTTAATTGGTAAGCAATCCACCTGTTTTATCCATTTGATATCCCCCCCCCATTGTGAGATGTTTTTCTTTCCAACTCAGCTTACATACTAATTTCGAATTTTGGGTAAATTTTTGAAGAAAAAACGCTCTCTCTGCTTATATTCAGAAATATACGGTATTAAAAACGTTATCTATTTTCAATTTTGTAGTTGCCACACAAAAGTTAGAACTGATCTCATAATCAATAATAAGTTAGTTCTCAATCAATCTTCACTAAATTTCTCCTTAATCTTTATTACCTTTTTAAATTTCTATTTACAATAAAAAGAACCTTCATTAAATTAAAAACCATTCACAATTTAAAAATATATTGCAATAAAATTGTATTATTAAAAAGATTTTGAGAGTTAGAGAAAAGGAAAGTTTGTTAGAAAACATTTTTGAAAATGTGTTTCAGATTTGAAAACTCACCTCAACCATTTCTAAATGAACAGTCCCACTTTTCCTTGAACCTTCCAAATAGAATTTCATTCTCATATAATTTTTTCCATCTTTTTCATATTCTAAATGACTACAAAATAAAAGAACAATATGTGTTAAGATTTTTATATATTGAGGTTTGTTAAACGCTTAAAAATAAAATTTAGCAATACAATTCACATGCACATACATATGTAACAAAGTTTGCATGTATCATAATAATTAAGTGCAAAAATGAAAATTTTATGAATGTAAAAAGTAATATAAATTAAAATTAAACACAACCCTTTCAATGTATAAATATCTGACAAAATAAAAAGAAATATCTACAATAATTTTTAACTTTTATTTCTTTTTTGAGGTTAATAATGGAGTTGTGTGCAACTTATAAAACAAAAAGGGAACTTGATAATGAAAAAGCATCTACCTAAAGAATTCAGACATTTAATTTAATGCAATCAAATACATCACTTTTTTAAAAGAAATTCTAAGAGTGAGATCTTTAAAGAAAACAAGAGAGAAAACTTATTTCAACAAATTTTTTAAACATACTGTCAATGACATAAAAAATAATTAAACATAGAAACAATATAAATAATTAAAATATGGAAATTTATTTATCACTTATTCATTTCTTGAAATTTAATAAAAATGTGAAATGTATTGCATAATCTATAACATTTTTTGATTTATTCACATGTATTTATGAACAAAAACAAAATATAGATAAACTATTTCACTAATTATTTTGAAATCACAAAATATTCAATGTTGCAGTATTTTCAGTGTACTATTCTTTCCAACACAGTTGATGCATAAACTTAGTTCATTATAAGAGGCACCATATTGGCGGATACCAATCATCGAGGCAATTTTGATGCCCAGTTTCCTCCCTAGAGGGAGGCCCCTGAGCTCTGAAGATGTGAAACTGTACTAGGATATAATTTAGCTGAGAGCACCTAAGCCAAACAGACACTCTAGATATCGTTTACATGCCGTATACGAGATGGCCGCTGTCGATTATCTGCATCATGAAAATCCAATTAAAACGAATATAATTCAGAATAGCCATATTGAAAAAAGAAAATATTTTTTAAAAATCTGTATTAAAAAGGAAGGATTAATTATAAGACAGTACTGAATACCTCACATGTCTTCGTCGACCACGAGATGACAATTCCCCATATCCTTTAATAGGTTCTCCAAGAGTATCAATTACACTAGGATCACTTCGACACAATTTCAAAGCATCACTATAAACTGAATTTGGACTTTGTCTGGAAAACAGTTCCCTCAAAATGGCATAAAACATTACACCTTAAAAAAACATGTACTTAGTTTCATTATTTTTTACTTCTACAAAAAGTGCATATAACAAATTTTTGCACAATTCATTATATATAAATTACCAGTAACACCAATCCCAGCTACAATAATGCCCAGATAGCCAGCATCTTTAGTGGTTTCCTTCACTGAAAATGTACTATAATTAGCATACATGTATATAAGTTGAATACAGATAAAATAGAGCAAATGAATATATAGATTCCATAATGAGTTGCAAAGAAATAAAAAGCAATTATAATATATCAAACTAAAAACATGAGAAAATTTTTCAAAAAGATGGCAAATTTGAAAAATAAAATGCTTCTAAGAGAACAAACTAAATGAAGGCTGCTTTATAAATATTTATTTGATTAAGTATGCTTATTCAATTAAATGTTTTACCTGTTACTTCATTTAACATATGAGTATCATTGAATATATCCTTTACCAATTACTTATTTTTGTTTGAATGTTGGTTCCTTCTATTTGAGTATTATATATCTGATAAATTGTAAGAAAAATAAAACAATGCCTTATACAGCTATTTAAAACTTTCAAGTATCAAACAGTTTCAATAAAAATCAAAACTTTATAAAATTGCCAGTTTAATTAATAATAAAATAAGATAAAGAGATTTATCTTACTGCAATATATATATTTGGGTCACACTGAAAAATATATATAAATGGTACACTCTTAAACAATACTTAGAACTTACAATCTAATTTTGTTGAAAACATTTCATAAAATTTTAAAGTACCAATTTAATACTAAATTATAGTCTAAAATGTTTTTTTTAAAAAATAATGTATTTTTATACTATTGAAATGGGGGGATTATTTTATAAGAGCATTGCACTCAGATGTGTGTGTGTGATTCTTAATTTTTAAAAGATATCATAAAACATTTTAAAACAAAACTAGAATGTAATTTATTTCTGAAATCAAACTGACATATTACATTTCTTGCATAAGGAGACCAACCTCACCCCAAATTATTAATTAGTCTACAAAAAACATTTTAAAATTTCCTTAGGCCGAATTGTATACATTTTCTTCATGCGAGTATTTATTTAAGCAGATATTTGGGAAAGATCTACTGTCTGTTCTTATAATTTAAAAATAAAAGCATTATATTTTAGAAATTCATTTAGATGAAAATCCATTACATCCTCATCAGAATTAGAGGTGTTTAAAAAAATTACAACTGCTTTCATTTGATTGGAGCAGAAGAGAGTATCAGTGGTTATGACACAAAACTCCAGCTAGCATTATTTCAGTTGAGTTCAGGGTCCAATTCCAGATTTTACTTAAGACCCATCATGTGGTGGAGTTGATACATATATTTGTTGGGCTTTAAATTTATAAGGTCCATTGTCAAGAATATCTATATTTTTTCTAAAAGATGTTAATTAGCAATTAAATCGATTGATTGGATTGAATTGAAACTAATATTCCCAGTAAAAGCTGCACAAAATTACTTTAACATTCCAGATGAAAATTCTTAGATGAAAATGACAATTGTATTTCATAAAACTGTTTGAAATTAGAGATATTTCCCAGGAAATAAATTGCAATATATACTGTCATCTACAAGTGAATTGGTTTCATAATTCAGTGAAAACAAATGAAACTATTTCACCCTTGAAAAATATTTTGTTAAGAAATCTCAGAAAAAAAGAACCAGACGGATCTCATGTCAGCGATTTGGAACGAAAATGGAACTGAAGTAGGAACTTTGAGTGTATGCACACTCTTCAAGAGTGGGGCACTGAAAATCTATTATATGAAGTTGATAGATATAAAATTGATGCATTGGCTGTACAAGAGGTGAGATGGCAGGGAAAAGGAAAACTGGATAAGAAGAATTACAGCTTTTACTTTAACTCCACCAGATAAACTACATCATTTTGGTACAGGGTTCGTAGTGAAAGAAAATTAAAAGTGAGGTGATAAATTTTGAACCAGCTAATGAAAGCGTCTGTGAAATACGAATTAAAGGCAAACCTTAAAAAATTATTTGTGTATATGCCGAAACAAAAGGCAAAGAGGAAAAAGAGAAAGATGCATAATAAACTGGAAGAAATGTATAACAAATGCCCACCTAGTGACATTTGATTGGTGATTGGTGATCATTATGCAAAAGTAGGTAGATAATAATATGAACACATTTAGCAGAAGACATAGCTGCACGAGTCTAATGATAATGGAAATAGGCTGTTGAATTTCACAGTTGGGGCAGAAGTGTTCATTGGGAGAAAAGGATTCGCATATAGATATACACATAAGGCTACATGGCACTCCCTGGATGGTAAAACAAATAATCAGATCCATCATGCATTAGTAGACATAAAACAGAAAGTTTACTTGATGTTAGGAGCTACAGAGATGAAAACACACCGACTCTGACAGTTATTTAGTCATCTTGAAGGTGAAAGGAAAAATTTTCAAACGTTTTTACCCCCCCCCCAAAATATTCTAGATACTGATGCTTTGAGATGCCCAGAGAAGATCGCAAATTATAGAAATAAAATCAAGAAAAATTTTCCATTAGTGAAACTGAGGATCACAGTTGGGAGAGACTTAAGCCCATTGTAACAGAAGATGCTAGTGAAATACTTTCAGTGCTTGGAAAGCAGTCTAAGGACTGGTATGACTTGGAATGTGAAATATTCAGTGAAAAGAAAAATCGAGCATATAGACTTATGGTACAAATGCACTATACAAGAGTTT
>BMAO01015449.1:0-100977 GCA_019973975.1 Trichonephila clavata | reverse complement strand
ATGTGGGAATTTTCACATAGACGGCCTCTAGAGGGCGCTGGCGACGCGAGCCACCAGCGAGCGAACTAACCAGAGAGAGATGAGCGAGCGAGCGATCTTGACGCGAAGGTCAGAGAGAGCCAACGCTGCTGCTAAGAAAAGCACCGGGAACCAACTGGCCGAGTAGGGACAGCTCTAATCCGAGACTAGAAGTGGTGTGACGAGAAGGTCACCTATGCTTCACCTGAACTGTGTGTGTATTACCGTTGTGAACTGTGATAAAGAGACTGAAGTTCGCGAGCAGGCGTTCCTTTCGTCGATAGATCCTGGAACTCTGTTAGAAATTAGCTACTTGTCTTGAATTAATTATTGTTAAGTTTGAATAAATTAGTAGAAAGAAAAAAGCTTTAGCCCCTTGTTGTCTCCCATATATATATATATATATATATATATATATGCGTGTGTTTGTGCTTCTACATATAGTCTAAAGAGTGGAAACATTTTCAGAGAAAGTTTATTTGATCAAAGATTATGTTAAATCAACGTGTTTCTCAATATGTGTGGCGCACCCCCTCGAAGGGCGTGATAACTAAATGAGGGAGGGGGCGCGAGCATATCGAAAAGTCACAAACAAAAGATTATTTAAAAATTATGAATTTAATAAAAGTAAGCCAATAAAATACATTCTGACCTACTAAAAAATAAAACTAACGTTTACACTGATATATTACACACATAAGTGTATCAGTATTGCATAATGTATTTTATCGTTAATTTAACAATACTAAGTTAAGAACAAGTTTAAGAATTACGAATGTCCCCATGCGCTTAACATGTAAATTATATACATAAAATTACAAAAAATAATAGTTTTCTTGATAATCTGTACGGCTTATAAATAATTCCTTACCTGCTGATTGAAAGTTACGCGATTGCCCCCCTGTACCTCCGTTTCCCACGTAGGCGTGCGTATTTGATGTATTAGTGGGGGGAGAAGGAGGAGAAAATGAATAAATAAGGAACACGAACACTGTCGAGGTCCTTCGGAATAATTTTAGGGATAGCAGTGCATAGAAAAGATCGTACTTCGGTAAGACGTATATTTACGTCCATGGCATTTTACGTACTGTTTGAGAGAGATGTATATATGTGCCGGTGGCACTTAAGATGTTAAAGTCGTATTGTAGCTTTAGCGTCAGAATGCATTATTGAAACCAATGCATTGTTATTTGTATAGAAGTGGTGGGGCGCCTTGAAAATTATGATTGAATATAGGTCGCGAATATTAAAATTTGGAAAGGCACTGTGTTACATGTACATGTTAAGTAACATTTATATTTAAGTTAACTAGAATATCTAATTTTTTTGTGAATGATGCTGTATAATAGCCTTTTCCTGAGATGTTAATATAGACCCAGATGATGAAGTGGAAAATAATTATTTTAAAAGATTTTGTGTAAAAAAAATTACCTTTGTGTAATACAAATTGCTCTCAGAAATTATTTGTTGAAAAAAGAATAATTTTGTTTTATGTTTACAGAATAAGCAAATGTATGTTTTTAAAAGGTTTAGAGCAAACTCATTCACTTGAAAAAGTTTTAACTAAATTTTTATATTTTTATAAATTTGGCGGAAATAAAATTCGATGAAATAAGGGGAAAATGTTTGACTTACTTAAAAAATACATGAATAAAAATGTTTAGTCTGTGAATTTTAATCTGTTAAAACAAATAAATGATTTATTTCATTAAAAATTTCCCCTTAAAAGTAAAAAAATCGCTTTTGCATCAACAAACAATGACTGAAAAATGAAGAAAATGCTTTAAAATTTTCAAACGCGTGCAAACATGATTCCTTATTGCAAAAAAACGAGAAAAAAATATTGAACAAAGCTTTAATTATCAAACATATTTAGTACAATGAATAGTATTTTTAAGAAAATATAGATTGGGAACATGAAAAGAGGAGATACTCTCAAGCATCAATAAATAATAGGAAGAAAACAGAGAAATGAGACGGATTGGAGAGAGAAAAATGCATGTAAATTATTTATTACTTGAAGTTAAACAGCACAGAAATATAAAACATTTATTTACAAAAAAACCTCATTGCGTAGCTGTGTGTCTTTTAGGTTATTTTTTAGAATTCCAAGAAATATTGTTTTCATAAATATATATTTTACATGAATATTTTGCACTGAAAAAGTAAATTCTTACATAAGTCTGAAAACGATTCATATGCTTATGAATATTGTATTTTATTCTTCAATATATAACATTATGAAGTTTTCTTTTCCTATTTCTTTGAAACAAAATGTATAAACATAGTTTTGAACTCCGACGAAAACAAATTATATTAATAATTCAATACATTATAAATATATTAAATACTCACTTCATAAAGCATCCCTTAGGGTAAATAAAAGAATACATTGATTCAATATTCATATCCTTAATAATTACAACAGTATACTTTAACAGTAACAAAAATAACAGTATGTTGTAAATGTGTCTTTTTGTCAGACAGTTTAACATAATATTTAGTAAAATGTTAGTTATTAATTTTTCAGTGATGTGAAAACAAAAAGAATTATTCATCACCTTGATTTTCTGTAAAAGTTATATAACTTTAATTTATCAAATAAGACGCAGTGCAGCCAGGACTAATCTAAAAAGTACAAAATTCTTCATGTGATGCACAAGTACTTAAGAAGAAATTTTAACAGTAACATAGGAAATGAATATTTAATTCAGCAATTATATTGATCTAACTGCTCATAGATAGTGTAGAGTTAGCAAAGGTTTTCCCGTAGGAGGGCGTACAATACACTTTCAAATTAGCGAGCTAGATAGGCGATGTCTAGGAATGGTTGGAGACAGCTACTCATACTGTAATAAATAGAGACCTGGTGACCGCGGAGGTAAGGGAAGGGATGGAGAAATCGAGCTGCTTCTGTGCAGATTGTGTGGTCGGGCATTACTTTGCACAACTGTAAACCTAATATCCACAAAAAGACAGAAAATACAATGAGATGAAAATACAATGTTATCGAAGCATCGTTGCATTGTAAAAGTTGACATATATCATATATGCAGATATATATAGCATATATCTGCATAGGTTGGCATCTATGTATATATCTACATAGGTTGACACCTATGTTATATAAGTATCCCGGAAGTTAAGGATGATATTTGGAAGGTTCTAGCTATCGAATGAATGTATACCATACCCAAACTTCTGACTTATGAGATGTGTGGCGGACGCCACGCAGTGTACACCGCTGTGTGTTTTGGATGTCTCCAAATATATCTTCACATATTTTCGAAGCTCAATTCGAAGAGAGACTCAGCGATGAAAAAATTCTTTCCAGTCCTTGAGGTACCAGATCGAATGCGCCAGATACCACTGCAATAAAACTTGGATGTACAGGGGTGGTACAGGTTTAGTCAGCAAAATGTTCTTAAATGATCATCATTGTTGTCAATAGTTTTTACATCGGATCGCCTTTGGAGTTATAAGCACCAATTGGATGATCCCTGTGTCGCCTTGTTCTATCCTTTCTCTAGGTAAACTGCTCATTTTTTTAGATTCTGTATGGTGAAGGGACATAATAAACATAACAAATTCTGAAACATAAGCCAAGTGATCCCGGGATTGGACAGTTGAGCTTTCTTAATCTAATTGCTTGTCCTGCCTGAAATAAAGCCATCTGCTTACACGGCGTAGTGAATTTGTTTGTGATTCTTTGACAATGCCCTCGTGGATCAACGGAACCGCAATGAAATATATTAAACAAAAAATTAATATTCATACAAAGAAATATTTTTTATTCAATATTTAAATATTTTATAAACACTACCAATAATGAAATGAAATATGTTTCATTGATTAAAATATTGGTGCATTAAAATACTTTTCACATCCAGTAATGCTACCGAAAGGAATAATTTATCTAAAATTAAAACAAAACTTATTCCCAGTTTATTAATCCTATTTTCAATCATTTTTTTGGAATTTTGACTGCAAGTTTGTAGGGATAGGGAACAAAATAATAACCTGCGCCTTTGAATGTGATACATGTGTTATATACTGTTTCAAGATGTTTTCCATCAGGGCAAGAATCGGGAAATTTAGTACCCAGCTCTAGTTTTCTTTTGTTGCTTTTTCAGGATCTCAGTTTCTTTTCTTTTTTTTTCACTTTTTGTCCTTTATTAGCCCTTTGAATAATCTAAGATGTTTTCCTTTTACTTTATCCACAAACTTGTTATTTGCGTATCACTTAAACTGCTTTTTAAACGGATTAAACTTTAATTCTCAACAATTATTCAAAATTTAAAAATGTACTTTTCTTCAATATTAACGATTTTGAGAAATTTTTTTTAAAAAAACAATATTTCAGGTGAAGGATATAACTGGCAGTAATTAATTTTCAATGATTTTAAAACAGTTAATTAAAAAATAGCATCAATATTTTCCTTAATTTGACTACATATATTATTGGATACAAAATGTATGCCAAATTATTCTTAAAATGTTTGGTTACAAGAAATTTATTTATATAAAAGAAGTATTAAATTGAAACTGCCTTCAATTCCCATTTGATCACGGTTAATTATGACTCTCAGAAAATTCCAATAGCCAGATTTATCTTAATTTTGCTTATTATATAGTGCATTTGGAACGAAAGAAACAAATATAGAATATGAATTGTGTATATTGTCCATTGCTCTTGTTAATATAAATCAATCAACTGAATTCATTTTTTTCAAATGAATAAATAAAACAAAATATTTACACAATCTCATAAGAAGTAAGTAAGAAATCTTAAATTCCTCTAAAGGTTTTGTCCAAAAAAATTTAAGAACATGTTAAAGGTCAAATTGCAGCTAAAAGGACAATTATTTAATAAAAAATATTGAAACTGGTAAGTAAAGTTCTGAGAAAAAGAAATAGATTTCTTTCTTTACTTGTAAAAATGGAATTATGTAGCAATTGATATATTTATAAATACTTAGTTTTCTATACTAATGTTAATACAATCCAAAAAAGGCATTTTAAGGTTGTTTTTCTTTATTTTCATAATCCAATTGATAATTAAAATAAAATTTTTAATCTATGGTGAAAGCGATCATGATTAAAGGTAAAAGTACGCATATGCATATATATGTGCATGCAATTTTAATCAGGTACAGTTACTTTTATTATTATTTCTTTGTAAAAAGATAGTTTCTTATTAAACTCGAAATTCATAAAAAAATATTCCCTAGTAAAACATGGTATGTTTGAGAAGTGTTGCTTGAAATTATAACTATTTTTTTATTTGTATGTGTTAATTATCATATAAAAAATATCAATCTTTATTTTTAAAATTTTATCTTTCTATGCCCATCTATTACTCTGCTGATCTAATGTTTGTCATTAGATGATTTTGGTTGTATCTTAGAATATTCGTTTTCTTTCAATGTTTATGGCTGCCTTTTACAGATGTAATTTGTGAATGAGTGAGAATTATAATGACGTCACACTTTCAAGCTTCACTAGGGCTATTCGTGAAAGATCACCGAATTTTGAACCATGGTCACAAGTGACGAGGACGACACCAAATCTGGCACCTCGTCTTTTAGCTTCAATACGACACCAACATTAGGATGTTTTAGCACCGTACGTGCAATGGCCCAATCTACATGGCTTTTAGTCAGAGACACTGGACTCGAACTCGTGACACGCCAGAAACGAGTCATCTATCCTCCACTAGTCTACCGCAGCCACATGATGCAATTTATACATAAAGTATTTCCTTAAAAACGGTCGACGTGATTTTTCTTTGTAAAAAATTGTTGTTTGATAGATCAGTATACATAAAATGACAGAAAAATTATATGGATTTCTTACCAGTAAAATTAAGTAGATATATTTTTTTAAAAAAGAGTAAATTACAATAAACAATTTTCTTTCATTGGGACTCTGGATTGGTAATACCCTTTACAAAGCTAGTACATTTCCCTGGAGATTTTATCACATTTTAGTGTGGCACCATTTATATGAATACCAAATTTATCAATGTAAATTTGACACCCGATTTCCGCCACAGAGGGAGGCGCCTGAGATGTGACAATGTGATATTGTACTAGGACTTTAATTTTACCGAGATTACCAGGTACTCGATTGGTTTTTAACAATCATATGACATAGACGCTGTGTATTTTTTGTTTCACGAAAATCTGAGACCAGAACCTAACGAAACACGCCACCGAGCCAGCCGTTACGAAAATCATATAATTCTAGTAAAAAAGTTCTAAGTTCTCTCTCTAATTACATAATTCAACCCAATATGTATAATTCATATAAATTTTATTTCCTCGTTAATTTTCCCACCCTTTTATATACACATTATTGAAATTGGAAGTTTTTTGTATTAATATATTTATCTTTCTTTTTATTTTATTAATGAAAAAGTTTATTCCATAAACAATATTAAGGTGGTAATGATGTGATTGGGTTTTTCCCTTTTCTAGCATTCATTAATATTCGAGTGGTGCATCAGAATATAAGATGAAAGATATTTTACCTGATAAAATAAAAAGAATCATCCTCAAATTTTATCGTTTATTATTTACTATTATTAATGCAGTATTTGTATTTATGAACATCTTATGTTTTGCTGATTTGTTATAAATTTCAGTAATATACGATATATCAAGCAAAGTGAAATAAAAAAGTAAGTGACATGAAAAAAGTATATTTACAAGAATCAATGCATAATTTATAAATGCATTAATTTATTTAATTTTGAATTTAAAATAGGGTTCCCAATGTAATATTAAGATATGAAACCTTTTCAGCTCGTGAAGTCATTAATTGTTTTAAAAATGCGTGTATGATTATGTTTTTTTTAAAATCAAATATATATATATATATATATATATTAACTACAATTTTTTTAATCGTTCTATATCAAATTCTTTCTAAATAATAAAAATACGTATATGTATATTTAACTAAACAAATTATATGAATGAAATATTTAACTAAATAATTAAGTAATAGTGCACTGTATTTTAGGAGTATATCAGAGATTCTTCAAATAAACAGTGTACAATTCTAAAAAAATAATTTAATAAAAATTGACAATAATTTATTTTTATAAGTGAGTAAAGAGTATATTAATTAAGCTTACTAAAAGAGAATTAATATGGTTTAATTTCAACAAATGCATTTGAAGCCCTTTGATACTGCTTTTTCACATCTGAATTCGAGAACTCGTATAACCAGAAGACACACACAAAACGTTTAATAAATTTATGTGCTACCGATACATTTACGCATTGAACACGAAATCACGAATTTTGCACTCGATTGTAAATGGAACCTTAACTCAATTACATAACGTGAACCCTTGTCATTTCTGTCAAGAAAACAATGCATACATGAAAAAATACAACGACATTTCCAAATAAAATCATCAACATGACATCATACTTGGATATAAAAGATCTAGTCTTCTAGGCTGACATCACTCGACTTCGATCCTTCAAACTCGCATATTCTCTAATTCTGAAGCACATTAAGTGATGGGTTTTAATATTAAGTGCTTAATTCTACTAAATGTGTTATTTAATGCTTTGGCATTTGATGAAGGTTCAACTAAATTACTTAGAATAGATCGGAAGAATGACGGCTCTTATCAGCCATTGCCCCCACGAGATTATGGAGTAACTGGAAACCAAAAAGATGATTCAATTCATGGTTCAGAGCAAGCTTCGTACAACAACAAACCTCAGAGTGGAGGAGATTATCCCCTATTCAACGAGTATAACATCAATGGCCAACTCAGCAATTATGGCTTGCCGAGTTTTTCATCATTCTCACCTGATCATAAGGGGTACCCATTTCCCGTTCCTTCCTGGATTACACCAGATCAACTGATGCAAATGATGGCAGCGATCAATAACGTTGCAAATGCAACAAAGCCTGAAGGAACTGGACTTTTTTCTAAATTGATAATTGATTCTAAAATTGCTGCAGCTGCTTTTGTACCATTATCCATTGTTGCGGCAGCTATTGTTCCTGTACTTATGAACTACATGATGGGTTATTCTGCACCTCCAACAATTTCTACAACAGCTAACAATAGAGGATTCCGGATCTTTGATGTCACAACGAATTTCGATGAAATATTGGAGAATTTTGCAAGGTTTTCTCGTGCTATGGACAATGACGAATGCATACAGAAGACTATCTGCAGAGTGGTGATTGGTGATGCAGACGCCCCAAATTCCGAATATGTTAAGAAAGTTGCCTCAGCAATATCGCAGTTGGTTGAAGGTGATTGGTCAGACAACATAGGAATCAAAGAAATAGTGAACGGTGTAAAGAATGGTAAATGTTCTAATATTTGTAAGCATTCAGCTAGATTACCTGAAACTCCTTCTGGACAAAACATTTGGTATAATTACCATGTAGATAGTCTTTAAGGAAAATTTATGTACACAATAATATGTATTTTTTCAGCAATTCTGCAATTCAAAATGTTTCTATGATGTCTTTAGTTTTGTGTGAATAAATTAATTTTTTTATGTTTAAGCATTTAAATTGTATATTTCCAGTTATTAATTATATACCAAAATAATAATGCTTGATTATAATAAAATGTGCATTTGAAAAAATCAAAATAATTTTTTTAAAAATTATTTGAACTTTATTGAGATGCCAGCAAACGAAGAATACTTTTTTTTAATATTAAATACAATATTTTAAAACCTAAACTTAGTTTCAGAAAATAAAACCTTTCTGAGAAATTATTAATGAAAATGATATTCACTTATTAAGTTGTAGGGTAATCAAGCAAAATAGATAATTAGTAGATTTTAAACATTTTTTAGAAAGAAATAAAACACACAGATTTGGAAATATTTTATTCTGAAATAATTTTATGTAAGGATTGAATTATTTCGAAATCAATATGTTATTCTATCTTCAAAAGGATTAGTGAAGACAATTTTCTATGTTATAAACATATCAAAATTTTTATTGAAAATATAATTCGAATTCAGTGATTCCTTATAAAATTTTCTTAAAAACGTGCAAATAATATTACATATACTGATAAAATCAATGTTGTCTATGAAAAAATTATTCAGTTATTTATTCACATTGCGAGAAATGTGTATAATGAATACCTCTGCATAAGAGCATTTCTTATATTATTGAGTTTTCATTTTAGTAATGTATAGTATTTTGCACGGGCTGTATTTATTTACAGTTTATTGATTGAATACTGTAGCTTAGATATAAACTTGTATCTACATTAAAATTGTGGTTTTTTACATTTCGCTTTCATAAAGGGAAATGAAAGACAGTAATATATTTGTATTTTATTATTGCCTTATTTAGTTCCTTTAAATTTTTAAAAAAGTATGTATATTTTCAAATAAATTTATTTTGGTTTTTTAAGAAAGAAAGTTTGTTTCTAAAACATTCGTATTTTTGAAGTGATTGAGAGAATACAAGAAAATAGTTCAACAAAAAAGAAAAAAGAAAATAGTTAAAAATGAAAATAAATCAAAGCTTTACAGATAAATAGAAACCAATTTCTTACGGTACTGTTACGCTGAGTGTATTGTTTTTAAACAACAGAATGAATAATATAAGTTTTCACACAATTACTATTTACTTGTGAAAATATAATTTAAATTACGATTTGGAAATCAGTTAATCAAAAAGAGATTCATTTCAGAAAAATTACAATACTTTTTCCCATTGTATACGACTGCTACTACTTTTTAGCAACATTTTTTTCAACTTTGTCCTCAAAGAATGGGAAATAAAAAAGATTCGGGATAATAGTATTTAAAAATGAATTAAAAGTCATTCCGCAGTATATTGCTTTAGGTTCCAAATGAACTCTAAATAGCATTAATATATTTTTCAATGAATTTTCTGTGGAATGAACTTGAAGCTGCACGAGGTTTATTGGTAGTAGGCCTCGCAACTTTGAATAGCATGAGGATTAAATGTAAATTGCAATACTGGTCGGTTCCTGCTTCCCTCTAATACCCTTTGTCCACTCTCTGACCCGGCTAGATGTGTGGGAAGACCTGAATAATCAGTGTACATGATTCACTCTAAGTATTTTATTGTCACCAAAATATCCAGTAAGCACAATAATAATCTAATTAAGATAATTTATCAGATAGCAGAGCACGAAGGTGAGACTCGTTATCCTGGGGATAATATTACAGAGCTTCAAATGATTCCACGTTAACTTATACAAGCTCAATATAAACTATGTCGCGCACTAATAAGCTAAATTTCTATTAAAACAAGGATCACGATACCTGTACTTTTATGAAGTTGAGGCCTCAAATACAATCCTTATCCTAATTTAATCTCCTCTGTTAGAATTCTTCAATTGATAAACTCAGAGTTGCACTTAATAAATTCACGATCCTCCACTCACCAACTAACTCTCAAAACTCGCGAATACATAATTTATAAAAAAAAAAAACTTAATTTAAACAGTTGTTTTCTTTCTTCGGTGAAAGTTGGTTGGTAAAATTTAAGGCCCCAGAAAAGTCCCAAGGGGTTAGTTATAGAAGCCTATAGATCCATCACAAAGTTGCCTTCTCCCTTCCTAAACATCCTCACCACATCTACATGAGAACTTTAACTCTCGATAGATATAACGTATATCAGATCCTCAGACTGACGGTACTCGGAACGCTGGTCAAGAATTTGCGACCAAAATCACTCGACTGTCACAGGCATAAGCTATTCATGAACTTAGCCTAAAAGCTCTTCCTTTATATTTGAAAAAGTAAAATAAGATTTCTACTCATTTATTTTTGTCACGAAATGACCACAATTAAAGAACCCACTGTGTTATTCCAACGTAATATTTAGTTTTACAAACTTACTGCAAAATCTCGCGTATAATGGGTGATTTTAAAGCAAAAAATGAGGGCTAAATTTAGGCGCAGAATATAAAAACGTGGAATAGCTTTAAAAATGTATCAAAATTGAAGAACATAAAAAAAAGTTAAGCTTCTACGATTGTCAAAATACTTTGCAGGAATAATGTGCCATATGCCATAAAAAGCCCACACTTATTCTTCTCAACTTGATTTGATTTTTACTAATATCATAATTTTGAAGCCTATGCATATTATTACTATGCCTATGCATATTATCCTAGAGGTCCGGACCCCCTCCAAAGCACTTGAGTTTTTTTTTCGATTGATGATAATCCTACATATATATAGCGTCAAAAATTTAATAAGAACTTATAACTAACAATTTATTGTATTAATTAATTCTAATTATAAGTTTAATAATCTATTTTATACAGTTTTTTATTAACAAAATTGACAAAATCAGAAGAATCATATGGTGTTGTTTTGAGCTTTGATACGAGTTGGAGGACTTTTGACCAAGTCCCCACCCCCCTTGAAAGATTTTTCTGTGTGCTACTGCCTTATGAAATTGAAGGGATGTAGCTCTAGAAGTACATTATTTTTTCAAAAGACAGTGATAATACCTCGAATAAATGACTGATACACAAGAGAATTCCACAAGTAAATATCAGGTGTATTTGTAAAAATAAATGCGCGTTATATGGTGAATATACCTAGAAACAAAAGGCAGCTTGAAAGTATAGGTACGTGTTATACGGTGGTACGTGTTAAACGACTGACTGATAATTTTGCTTCTTTTAT
Organism: Trichonephila clavata; assembly: GCA_019973975.1. Lineage (NCBI taxonomy): Eukaryota > Metazoa > Arthropoda > Arachnida > Araneae > Nephilidae > Trichonephila > Trichonephila clavata. The sequence continues at coordinate 89,281 of BMAO01015449.1, read as the reverse complement.
ATTAGTAATAATATGCATAGGCTTCAAAATTATGATATTAGTAAAAATCAAATCAAGTTGAGAAGAATAACAGATTTCTTACAGTGTCTTTAAGAAATATAGTACTTAATAAAATAATTGCATTATTATATTTGTTTCTGTAATACTTAAGAATTTCCAAATTTGATCAATTATTTAAGGGATTTTCAAAAATAATTATAAAGCAACACAGACAACGTGCTATATATAAATACAAAAACTATAAACTATTACTATAAAAGAGAATTTAAACAAACATTTTTTGAGAGTCCCGAAAAAATACGCCTTGTTTCAACGTAACATTTGTTACCTTTTCTAACCACTTCTCTTTGGGACGAAAATCCTTCGAAGGGGGGCTTTTTTGTACCCTCAGGGGAGAAGGGCGAATGCCGCCCCAGAAAGATAAGAAGAGAAAAGAAAAGCGAACAGAAAGATAAAACAAGAAAGAAATCGAAAGAAATAAATAAAGCTAGCGTGAAATGACTTTGCTTTACTTTGAAACAAAAATCGACTGAGGATCAGGAAGGGAAAAATAGCTTTTCTCCAGCGATTTTCCAACTCCCACCCTTTCTCTTTCTTTTCATCCACCCCACCTCATTTTCATGGCGTACTTCTCTTTTCAACAAAATCCCTCAAATAGTGTTTTTAAAAGGATAACTCGGCTCGCCCAAATAAAGAACAGCGGCTGAATAATTTACTTTCCACTTTTGACGTCGTTTCTTAAAACGCCTCTTGACTAGGATGCGAGTTTTATTTCTTCCTCTTAAAAAAAGAACCGTCGATTAAGTTTACTTTCCCCAACTTCTTCTTGAATTGTTATGATTTAAAATTCCCTGTTTTAAGTAAAGTAAATATAAGTTTATTTAGCGCTTTATTAAGTGTAATCTAACTTCATTATCAAACGATACAAACAGTTTTCGACCAAAAATATTTGACTTATTGAAATGTGAACGGGTATATACTACTTAAAATGTTTAAACTGCGATTTAAAAATATATAAAGATATCCCAATTCCTCTACAAAAATTAATAAAAAATGAGCCCGGAAAGAAAATATCATCTTCTATATATAGAAATTAAAAGTATACAGCAAGTTATTTTCCATTCAAAATTTATCGATTCTGCTGTTTAACAAACTTGATAATACAAATCCTCGTTTGGCGGTAAATATAATACATTTATCTAATTTGTTATATGACACGGTAATACAGCAAAACTGAGTCAAATTTTAAATACATATAATACTCTAACTATAATTAAAAATAGTTTTGTATAATTAACATTTAATGAATTAATTTTATTATAGTTGCTATTTCTTACATAATTTTAAAATATTAATTGTAGTTATTGCTGCCACATTATTCTTAATTAATTCGAATATATAACAAAAATGTTTTAAAATTAAAAATGTTGAACAGAAAATATTTTCTCTAAATGTGCTTGACAAAAACGCATCATCTTAAAAAAAAAGTTTAAGCAAAAGTTAAAGTTTCAAACTTGATTCTAATTATAAGAAATTCAATTTAAGATTAACTTAAATATTTAAACGAAAAATATAATCTTTAAAAAATCATTGTAAAATAATAATTTTAAAAATGCTATAATTTGATATTTTTTGAAAATTGTAATATTCTTGTTCATTTACTCCACTTCTGTATTTTTGAAATATTGCTATAGCTATAACAAATATGTATATATATTATCAATTATATTTGTCTTAAATTAATCAGAAGTTTTTCAAATTATTTAAGCTGTGAAGTTTAATTACGTTCAATTTTTAGTTTGATGCACGTTAATAATTCTCATATTAAATAATTTATGAAACCTTCTTTAAAATTCATTTGCGTAAAGATAAAATGAAATGATAATTCTTTTTTCTAAAATATTTCTTATAAATTGTTTTAATTTTTTTTATTTAAAGATAATTTACAGAAAAACAATTAAAAGTATTTTTTTATTGTTTAGTTATTACATTTTAAGTAGAGTTTTAACTGATTAAATGCCTAAACTTGCTTTATACAATTTTTGTTTGTATGCTAAAAATCCCCACAATACTCAAGTGAATTAATACTATTTTTTTTTCGTGTTTCAATTTTTAATACGGAGAAAAATAACTATTTTAATATGAGAGATAAAGTCATTTATTATAGTTTACTGATATTAACTTATTTCTTCAATGTCGATAGAAAAAAAAATTCTCCAATAAATCATGGAACAAGTTTTCCATTCATAATATTTAATCATTTTTTTCTGTATTAATTTCCAAAGAAAAATTTAGAATAGTATTATTTTTTAGATACATTTAATTTTAGTAAAAGAAATAACACCCATTTTATTAAGTTTTTCTTCAATAAAGAAAGAAAACTTTATAAAACAAACAAAATAATTTATTTACTTTACTGACATATATCAATTTACATATCCTTCAGAAAATTTAAATGAAGGTAACATTGTGTGAATGATTTATATATACAAACATTGAGCTGAATTACATTTAATTTGATGCATTTATGGAAGTCAATAAAATTACACTTGTTCATGGAAAAAAAATTAAATATTTAAGCCAAACCTTATCTACAAATAAGTTGTTTTTTTAAATTTTTCACACATAGGCATTTTTATCTTATTCTTGGTGTTACCTCAAAACTACTACACACATTTTCGCAGTTATCATTCTTTACAGCATCCACGAGAATTTTAATTCTCAGATTGTCTAGCCAATCATCCGTGATCATATAAGCTACTGTAGAAGCTGCATTCATTATATAATTTGCTATAGGTATATTGGATTCACCTCTAGCAATTCTGCAAATAGTTTTCTGAATACAATCATCACTATCAATGGCACGATCCAGCATTGCCATATTTTCCACAAGCATTTCGAAATTAATGGTTGCATCAAGTCTCTTGAATTCTCTACTGTTGGCTGTCGTAGAAACCATTGGCCTGGAATTTCCTCCCATCAAGGAATTAATTAAGACTGGAACAATAGCTACAGCTGCAATAGACAACGGTACGAGAGCTGCAGCTGTTACTTTTGGATCAGACACCAATTTTGAAAAAATTCCAGTATCTTCAGCTTTTTCTGCACCAACCATGTTTTTAAGTACCATCATCATTTGCATCTTCTGATTAGACGTCCCCCAGGATGGATAAGAAGAAAGATAACCATTGTTATTTGGTGAGATTTTTAATGGACGATAATTACTGTTCTGTTCGTATTCTTTATATTCGTTGAAATTTGGATAATTATCTTTCTGTGATGATTCATAAGGACTAGTTTCGGAATCTTCTTCTGATTCGTCTTTGTATTCACCAATAGAACCATAGTGTTTTAATGGTACAGATGGATGGAGACCATAATTTTTACGGCCCGTTCTCTTTAATCCTGTGTTGTTAGTAGCATTAGTGACTGTTGGTTTCTCCATAGCTGACACGGAAGTTAACAATGCGAGAAAAATAAGATATTTCATACTGATGATATTCAAAGAACAGCAGTTGTGATAGGAGAATGAACTGAAGGCTTTTGGTGCATATCCTGAGAAGTTAGATCCTTTATATTTGAAAGTGTGTTACATGCGATACGGTTTTTTTATTTCATATTTATCACCATGCAGACACATTCTCACTTTATTTACAAGAATAATTTTTTAAAAAGTGAGCATGCCATGTTGTTGAACATTTTAACGCGTCAGTTGCTGTAAAAACAAAGGATACCATAAATTCCTGACCTATATATATACACGTTATCAGAAATTTAAATCCTTTTAAATTCTCTTATGGTTATGATTTTGTAACACTTTTGCTCACTTTTAAATTTATGAGCATATGTATAATTCTATAATTATATGAATGTACTTAAATTATATGAGTTTACAAAGTTAGTCGAAAAATTATTTTTGTCCATTGGTATGAAACAATTTTATATTTACTTATTGCAATGTTTCTGTGTGAAGAAGATGTATTTTGATTTAATTTATTGTTGAATTATTTTTTCTATTATTTACCATTGTTTTTTTTTATGTACTGTTGCTTTAATTTTGTTATAGTTAATTGAAATAATCATACTATTAATCAGCTGTTTATATCATTATTTCAGTTAATCGCTCTTTTAATAACGCCAATGAATATTTTCTTAAGGTATTATAATATTTCACATTATTCAATCTTTCAAAATTTACACCTTGTTGTCAAAAAAAAAAAAAATAGACACACATTGTTTTTTTACTTTTCATTAACTTCATCTAATTTTAAACTTATAAAACAGAAATTTCTAAGAAAATTTGTTTCTTTTTGAAGGGGGCACATTTTTCTTTTAAAAAAATCTTTTCTGTGTATTTAGAACAATTAATTGTTCTTCATTGGCATATAAAGTGTAAATGAAATTTTTAAATACTTCAATATTAATTAAATAATTGATTTTAATCCAAGAATGTAGATTATTTTTAAACATAGCTTTTGCGATAACTAATTTGGAATAGTACAATTTTGTAAAAAAAAAACAAATATGTGAATAGGTAAATTTACAATAATAATGCTGAAAAAGTTAAAATTTTATACTATAAATTATTTTACAATATGTAATAGCTGTTCAAATATAAAATACTCAAACTATCATTTAATAAAATAATGCTTTTGAGTAGAATTTCTATTATATGAGTAAAAAGTAAAATTTTACAAAATTCCAATTAATCTTATTTTTCTCCTTTTGAATTAATTGTTATCAGTTTAGGATAAGACAAAAATAACAGACATGATTTTATTTATGAAACAATAGTAATTTATTTTTTTGCATTTTTCTATCCCATGAAAATGAGGTCAATATGAATATCCGCTTCACTCTTTCACTCATCGCATGTTGCTGATGGTGTATGTAAATGTCCAAAGCAATGAAAATAAGTCATTATTTATTATTAATTTATTTCTAGTTACTACCTCTTTAGTTTCAAAATTTCTGACCGTAAAATATTTTAAATAAAATTTCATTTATGAAACGTTAGTAATGGGAAGACATTAGGAAAATGAACTAACAAATGCAGTTGGCTAATCACTGAATAAATATCGATATTTCATTTAATTTACATCAAGAACAAAACAGGTTAATTGGAAATACGTTACAGTTAATCAAACGACAGGAAACAATACCAATAAACATTATTCAAATATCATTCGTTAGTATAAAATCTAATAGTAACTTAATTTATAAAATTAAGTTTAAGTTTGGAAAAAAATTAACTGATATTTCCCTTGTACCAATAATTTTACGTTATAGCAAAAATATTTATATATGTATATTTTTAAAAAAATTATTTCTTACATATATTTTACTACTGTAAATATATTGTACTTCGTTCTTTCATGTATGAGTTCATAGGATATCTGAACTAATTTGCAGTACAAAATTTAGCATATAAACAGTAATACACGATGACTTCAGACATAACTATACCTGACCTTTGACATTACAAAATAATATCTCTCTAACAATCATTTTAAATTTACTTTCAAAGCTTTTTGAGCATTATCTAATGCCTCTTAGTCAATTTAAAATACTATTCAATGTAATTTTGAGTAGAAAATGCTTCGATACATTTTTTTTCAAGTCGATGTTAAATGCTGTCACATCCACTTAAGAAAATAGTAAATTTTGCTAAAAACTGACAAGGTTCTTTATGATTTTATTTGATTGGCTATCTTATTAGCCTTATAAAAATACCAAGTTTATTATTTTCCGTTCACTAGAACCAAAACTACACTTGTCTTAGTAAAAGCAGATGATATTATTTTAAATAAGATGTCATACTTTAAAACGCATTTCACTCGAAATGTGTTTTTTCGAAAGTGCTAAAACGGGCAAGCGATTGGTAGAAAAGTTTTTAAAATAATTAACTGAAATTTTTGGGTATATTCTGTTTCATACTAGAAGTGTTTTAACTATCAGAACTATCAATCACTGTTTTATTACAAAATTTACAGTCCCTTATGCTAAAATAATCACTCTTTTTAAAGTAATTTCATACAATAACTAAGGTAAAGCGCTCTAGTTTTTGTAAAAATTTAAATACCTCTTATCCTGAAGGTCATTTCAAAAATTAATAACATAGCAACACATCAGAGTTAAAAAATTAAAAATTTGTTTATAAACATTTGGTACAGAATGGGCCCCTTTATATATTTTTGTAAATTTTTCCCCATTTTAGAAATAATTTCTTTTCCTCTTCTTAATTTTAGCATATTTTTCATAAAAAGTACTAAACAAATAAAAAAACCACACAAAAAATCCCCACATCGCCATTTTTTTAAAAAAAATGTGTCGTATAGTCAGATACTTTAAAAAATAATCACAATTATGTTTATTACCGCAAATATACATTTTGGAAAGATATAACTGAAAAAATGTCATCGAAGTGAAATCAAAAATCCATTCCAAATATAATTTTATTTTTCGTGGACGAAAAAGTAAAAAAAAAAAAAATTCCCATTTTATTCCTATAATTTTATTTCTCACAAAAAACATGGCCTATTTTTTAAAAAAAAAAAAAACAAAAATGAACGATGCGTCATTACCATAAATAAGTTATATAATTTATTTCTCATGTACAATTTGACAGTTTAGTGGTATAAAACCATTTCGGTTCACAATGGCTCTAATATAATGAGCTTTTTGTATGCTTCAGAGTCCTCCGAACTTATTGCAAACTGCCCTATAAAAATACTCTGTTGACTGCATGAAACATTTATGTCAGTTCCTTTTTTTTGAGCCAGACTTCGGCGAACAAACAAGTAGGAATAAAATAAACAAAGCTCTCTCTCTCTCTCTCGCCAATGCTGGACATCGACCAAAACATAAACACGAACATTCAGCGAACGTGAGATGAAAGCAAAGCTATGTAAAATGTTGGAAAGAAAAAGATTGGCAGACGGAATATATCCATGCATGGCGTTTATGCATTCGTAATGGTAAGGCTTAGAATGGTAGGATATATATAGAAAGTAGGATTTGGTAGTGTAGAATGATTTTTTTTGGTTCCATAACTTATTTGAATATCAGGTACGGAATCGTAGATATTGAATATATTTTTATATTTTCACTTTAGAAGTTCTGTTTCCATACTTTCTAAACGAGGTATGGATGTGGCACTCTGGGCAATTATTTAAAAGCATCTAATGGATAAATAGCTTCTGATTTTGCTTTAAATTTTTCAATAGCTGTATATGATGCAGGAGATTTTATTTTTTTAAAGCTATTTAAAGAATTTTTCTGGCATCGGTCTAATACGGCGGCAGACAGGAGACAGCAAATGTGTAACGGTTGTGGCACGCCCAAAGTCCGTCTTCTTTTAAGCAATATAATTCCTCCCGTTTCAAAAAAAAATTCTTCGTGTTTTAGATTTTTTTTTGTATGAAATAATGACTTAAGAAAGAGAAAAAAAATAACTATAATTAAGATACATTTCGAAGGAGATTCTTCTGAAGAGAGCTTAGAATTTGCTATATTCTAAATCATATCATCAGAATGTGTTATTAGTGGAAAATAATTTCACACAGATGGTGGGAATAATTTTGAGTTAAACTATCTAGCTAAAAACAATTTTTTTAAAAAATACAGTTCTTTTGATTCACAAATTCTGCGTTTAAACCTTAAATAAAATTTACAAGAAATGTATCCTTATGAAAGCCTGTTTTGTATTTTTATAAATATACTGAGATTATAAATATATAAGAGTGAAGTTAGTGGCTATAGCCGAAAAACTAATTTTATATAAAAGTTGTATTCATTAAGCATTGCATTTACTACTACATCATCCACATATTTTTAAAGTCCCCATATCTGTTTGATTCTTTTATTTTCAATGTCAATGTTATTTGTGTGTAACAAAGTAGTAAATTAAAATATATATTTTTTTATTTTATGGTTTTAAAATATACTTCATTGTTTCTGCTGAAAAGAATTTTACATATATTGCAAAAAAAATTAATAACAAATTTGGAGTTTTTCTAGAAGAGTTATTGGCTATAATTCTGAATTTTGAAGCAATATCTTGCTTGTCAAATTTTGAAAAAAAAGCGACAGTTGATTTACTTTAAATTTAATTAATGCGTGCAATTGTTAAAACGATTAAAAAGTAATTTGCATGTAAATAAAACTGAAAAATTGTATTGCTATTTATCTGTGTTACATACTGAAACGCATTTTTTCCAAATTTTGGGCAGCAATCAAAATTGAGGACGAAAATAAAATCTATTAACTATTTTTAACACTGCGTTTGAAAACTAATGACTTTTAATCATAATAGATACTTAACAGATGCCACATCTTTCTAATATACTATTAAAAAATACAGTTTTTTTAAAGATATAAATTATTCTTTATTAAGAAAGTAATAACATAACAAGGAAATAAAGTAAGAGTAATAATAAATAAGTGAACATCGTAATTCATTCAAAAAATAAGTTTAGATTCAGACAAGGTAAAAAAGCACAAAGAAATTAAATGCACCTTTTAATAAAAATACACTTAATATAATTCATTATTTTATTTTAAGATAACTGTCTTGTTTTTTTTTTTAAATATTTTTTCGTTGTTAACAATATTTTTCAATAAAAGTATTATGATTATTTTTTGGGGTATTATTTTAATTTCCTTTGTTTAAAATGACATAAGTGCCTTGTAATCCTGTTTTAATATTTGTATTCTAAATTCGCTTAGATAGATAATTAAGAAAAATCAGCGTAACAATGTTTCGAATAAAGTCAGACGATTTTTTTTTCACAGCTGCTTTTGTAAGCAATGATAATCCCCGACATGGGATAATTATTTTAAATTGTTTTATTTTCTTTTTGTCAATCTTTTCGAGTGGAAAAACTCTGCTCGGATGTTTGCATAAATCTCTTGTGAACTTTTTTGATTTCATTCTAAAAATGTATTCCTTTAATCATAGCGTGTGAAAAATGGCTGAAACGTATCACAAATACTTCTTAAGGTGGATTGTTAAAAGTGTTCGTTTTCACAAAATTAAGAGTTTATTGAAGTGTACATATCTGTTAAAATAACGTGTAATTTTTTTTTCAAGATTAGAAGGATTGCTTCATTGACAAAGATACTCCTTAAATTTACATTTTTGGAGAGTTCTGAAGAAATGGTTTTCACTAGCAAATTTGAGTTTAAAATTAATAAAAATATTTTTGTAGATAAAAAGTCATTTATGTTGGTGGAAGAATTAATTGAATTAAGTAAATATTTTTAATTATGTCTGAATATTTTATTATTATGCAAAATAAATGTGAATTTTATTTGACTTAAACTTAAATCCTTAATTATAGCTAACTTTAATTATTAAATCTGCTCTATAACTTTTTTATATAATTTAAATAAATTATTTTTATTATTTGAATAATTCGGAACAAAATTGTATGAACTCTTTAATTGTTTTTAAACTTACTTCAACTGGAAAGAAATAGGTTACAAAACAGTACTGTAATGTTCATTACAATCCCTACAAAACGTGATTGTGAAAAAAATGTAATGTAAACTTAATTAGGAAAATTATTTCGAAATCAAATGTACCCATAGTTTTATATCTGTTACTCATAAAATAAAACAAATAATGGAACAAGTTGCCGTACAACAATAATTTGTAAATAATTTAATTCCAAAAATAAGTTAAGAATGAAAAGCATTGCACATGTTATTTATTGTCTGTTAATGTAATTTTCAAATCGTAAATTAGAATTCTATAATTTAAGGTAATAATTAATAAATTTTTTCAGTAACATTTATACGCAATTTAAGTAAACATAAAATGGAATGCATACTCTAATAATACGGTTGCATGCGATTATATGTACAATATTCACAAGATAATATCAAGGGTATTAATTTCAAAATATTTTGGTATATAACTGAAGAGTTTGGAAAGATTATAACATGTCACTTTTATCTATACTTCTTAAAAGAGCTATATTTAATCAAACAATTACAAAAAAATTGAAAAAAATTACATTTACAAAATTACATACACAAAAATGCATTTTATAGGTATTAATTAACTAAAGCACATTTTATCTAAATATAATTATTGTGTATATTTAATATTTAATAATACTTAACTTTTTTTTAAAAAAAATCAAATGATATACACAATACGGTTATTTAACTCTGAATATTTTATGCCTCGAAAAATATAAATTTTATTTCGCTTTTTTGTCTTATACCCTAAATATTTTTATACAGCTTTAAAAAAAGAATCTTAATATATAGAATGTTTTATTAAGCAATTTTTATTTTTCCATAATTTTTTTACACTTGTATTCTAAATTTAAATAAAAATGAACATGTGTTATTGTCTTCCAGGTTTAGCCTGTTAAAAATGCCTTTTTCATTAAATAATTTAAAATTTAACAATTCCCTTAGGAGTACAAGATTGTTACAGATGAGTATTTTTTGTGATAATCCATACCCATTACAGGAGTTTATATACTGTTAGGTGATAGTTTTATTTCCTAATTATTTAAGCTACTGCATTTTAAACATTCCACAGCTATAAACAAACCAATAAAACAAATTGCCCTACTAAATGCAGTTAAAATAATCCAATATGTGAGATAGAAGATGCAAAACTATAAATTACTTGAATTAAAAAGCTACAAAGTAAACACTTGATTGAAAGAAAATACATATACCTCTTACATCAACAAAAGAATCTCACATTCACAACGAAACTTGTGTTATTTCAAATGAGAATTGTATTTAAAAAAAGAACTGTGTGCCACAAAAGCCCTTAAAATCCCTAAGATTGATTTAAAATGTGCATTCGATTAAATTCCAACTCACGCACATGACCTGACTCACGAATACATTCCCATAAACCGTATTGCATATGTTATGTTTAACAGATCTACATGCATTTATAATCAATTGGTTCGGCCTTTAGTTATTGCAGCTGCTAACGATGTCAGAGATTTCTCTGTATGTGTAATTAGAAACGTGAATGGTGCTATCTGTATACTTGTGGATCAGCGAGGTGGTTCATTCAAAAGATTATGAATATTTAAATCAGGGATATGAAAGAAACACGACCTAATGTTTTATGCATTGTTTGGGCAATTGATCATTCCAATGAATAACTTGATGATTCGAAACGGATAAACATTTGAAGCAATGGGAATGAATACAGGATTTTATTCTGGTATTCAATTTTTCCTTTAAGGGTTTTTAATTAAGCCCAAAACATCCTGTTCACGAATTTCTTAATTTATATATATATATATATATCATATATATATATATATATATATATATAATTGCTTTTATCAATATCAAATAAGAGGAAATACAATTGATTTATATTCTGCGTTAAATTTTTGTATTAACTTCATTATGCTATATATTTATTTACATTCGATGTTAATAAAACAGAATAAAATTCGCTTTTATAAAATAAATGGAAATAAGGCCACATTCTCTTGATAATGTGGCCTTATACTTATACTATGAGATAATGTTTAATTATTTATACTATGAGAATTATGTTTTATATTTATACGGCACTATGATTTGTTAAGGTACACGAATAAAACTTATCTTTATTTTAAAAGGAACGTTAGATATTTCTTACTAAAATATAAACAATTGTATAGGTTTTCTGGAAATGGGAATAAAAAAAAAGCCTCATGCATGCGGGGGAAAAATTATGTTCTAACTGCTAAATATTTTTAATTTTTTTAAATCAATGCGTTTAGAAGTGATGATACGATTAACATTTATATTTATTCTTGAAACACTTTTGTTAGTTTGACCTGCATCTATGGAGACGGAATCTTTGAAATATAACGATACGGGCCTGATCTGAGGCCCCGTAAGCAGACAGAATAAATACCCATTTGACCCATTAATTAATATCCATTGAAGAGCAAGACTAATTCCAGCAGCTACGTAATCCCCCCCCCCTCGCCTCCAAATATCAAACTCAAGAATAAATTCAACAGTGTCAAAATGATAGTTTGGAAAACTAAAAAAAAAACGCTTTTAATGTAGATCGAATTAAAAAATGAAAATTAAATTATAGATTTAAAAATACGCTTTTTAATAAATCGAAAGAAAAAATTGAAGAAAAAAATCTAAAAATAAAAATAAAATGATTAACGCGAAAATTAATGTCATTAGGGTAAGAGCGTAGGGTGCTTTGTACTACATCTTTACACTAATTTAGCATTTCGGAATAGAACTAGTAAGAAATTATAACAATTAATATAGACCACCCCACGCTTTTACCCCAATGACATTAATTTTCTCATTAATCATTTTATTCTAATATTAAGAATTATTTTCTTACTTTTTTGTTTGATTTACTATAAAAGTGTGTTTATTAGTTTTTTAAACTATAATTTATTTAGAAGTGGAAATCGTAACTAAAGTACTTGGGGGGAATTAGTTCCTCTCACAATTACATTCGTTCCAAAATACTTTCTATGAACAGGCTCCATTTTTCTCTTAAGAACTATTTAATGGTTTTGATTGCTATGATGTACGACTCAATGCGGTCTATAAAAATTAGATAAACAGAATATAAAAAAGAAATAGTGCACCTATGATATGTATTGGATAAAGGCGATGCTTAGGAAAAAGAAGTCCATAAATCACAAGTAAAAGAAACTGATAAATTAATGAATTGTTAGCACCATAGTGAAAGTAAATGTAAGCGAAAAGTGTGTGTAATTAGAGTCCTTTTTTTAAAATCACACAGATTTGAAATATTTAAGTTCAGGTGGGATTAGGAAGTTGATTGGATTTTTTTTTTCAAATTGTCAAAGAAAAATTGAAAAGTCATTCAAAGCAGGTAATCATACTTTTTCGTTGTCAAATTATTCACTACAATTGCAATTTTTTATCGTGTGTAATAAAAATAATTACAGAAAAGGGTAAATGTACGTACATATACGTTAGTAATGAGTAATAACAAACATAATTGTTTTTTTAAAAAAATAGTTTACTTAATAAGCAATATTTATGGCAAAAGTTTTGGAAACAAATTATAGGTTAGTTTAATATAAAATGAAACCACATTTTGAAGATGACAATATGGCATGTTTATCTCCAAATATAATAACACATTTGCCGTAAGGTCCGGCGTATAACTCGCACCTATACTTTCAAGCTGCAATTTTTAATTATTAGGTATATTTGCCGTATAAGGCGCAACCCTATTTTTTCGAAGGAACTTGAAATGTTTGTGTGAAATAATCTTACTCTTTGAACCTAGTTATTGGAAGCTTTTGAAAAAATAGTATACTTCTAGAACTACAACACTTTAAGCTAGTAAGGAATGTTATTTATTTTAAATAATCAGACTATGTTGAATAATATTTTTCTATGCTTATGTTTTCCTTTTTTCTATTTCTAAAGCTCTCATTTTTTCATACTCGGCGTATAACGCATACCCGTAAGTTTCGATCTAATTCTCTGTGTTAAAAGTGCGCGTTATATACCGGATTTTACGGTAATTATTTTTTATGAACGCAGTCCTCATAGAGAATAAAGTAAAAAATTATTTCTATAAGAAATACGTATACAATGTAGAAAAAACTAAACTATTGAGAAAAAACATGTATATATATTTCGTATTATACAAAGAAAATTGTGCAAATTTAATTAAAATTTTTGCAAGAAATGGAGGGATATCAAAATGTAATTAAGTCAAATAATATCACATATATAAACCTATTATTTACATAACGTATATTTTAAATAAAAACATGTAAAATATATTCTTAATATATTTTATATGTATCGTAGTTTCTTCGCTATAGTCTAGCAAGTTAAACTTAGATCATTCATTATTTCCGGGATATTTTTTTTCAATAATGTCCCCTCATGACGTCACCTTCACAGGAACTAATTTTTCTCTTTTTAACTTACACCCTGAAGTACTCAACCTTGATAAGCAAGTAGTCTACTTAAGAGTTAAAACATCATCACCGGAAAAAAATTGTACAAAAAAATAAATAAAAAAATCACTGAAGTTCTTTTACTTTAATGACTAAACCATCTGGCCATGGAATCTTGGGGAGCCATAAAAAAAATAAAGATTATAAAAAGAACAAAAAAATATATCGTTCCATAACAGAGATACATCCCCTTGCCAGGACTCACCCACCCACCGTCAGTTACGTTGACAGCTTTGATAAAGTGTTAAAAAATAACTAATGTCAGAAGAGTGAGTATATAAAAGATGGTGAAGTGCAAGCAAAGGTTAGAGGGAGGTTGGGAAGAAAAATTGACCTGTGAAAAGTTCTTGTTAAAGAAATATGTGAAGGGTTGTGTAGGTTTCTATTTATGACATTCGACGCGACGACTTGGCCGGCCTTCCATTTCACATCACTTTTTAAGTGGCCATTAGTTCCAGCAGTGATGCCCCTTTAAGGCTCTGAATTCAGAACTCAGGGGTGTGGATTCCTTAATGGACATAGGATTGTTCTAAGTTTTGTTCAACCATTATACATGGCGAGTGAAAAGAATAACGTGCATCAAATTGCTCATATTTGTTCTAGGTAAAAGGGTTTCTTTCTGTGTGTATTCAATATCAACATTTCTTTTGAATATAACTAGAAAACTTATTGGAGTTTGGTGTAATATATTTAACAATACATCAGGCAAAGATACATCTTACTTGCTATTTTAATAGTATGCACTTCAGCATTTGCAAATTTAATAGCTTGTAAAGTTTAAGAAAATGTATTCACATGAAGCCTGGAAAGAATCTAAAAGAGCAAGCTTGAGTGTGAAGCAAGAAGTTGAAATATTAAAACTTCTGTTTTGATCGTTTTAAATTCGTGATCGTAATGTAAATCTTATGGAAATTTTGCTTTTCTTTTCCTTCAGAAGTAGACTATAGTGTCATTTTGAATGTCATAAAGTGTATTTGAAAATGTCAGAAATAATGAAGGTTTCCTGGGATTATATTTTTCCATCGATATTTGGAAATGTGTCGAATGTTTCTTAAATATTTGAAAATTCATAAATGAATTCTTAGCACTGACACGAAAATATTTTCAAATATTGGAGGAGTTAAATGTAATTGAGGAGAGTTCCCTATATTTTACTCTTTATGTTACTAGTCTAGATTTAAAGAGAAATTCAGAAATACCATTTAATGCGGTGTTTCTCACGCTTTCAATATTAGTATTCCCCATTTTTATCGCCTCAACTCCCTTACGCAAAATAATGATACATTGTAGGCAATAAAAATGTAATTTGAAGTTCTAAAGCTAAAATACGATTTTAATTATAAACCTTGCAATTTATCAAGATAATTATTTAATTTTTTGTGTGCATCAATTTTAAATAAGTTATTTTTAAGTAATTGGATACGCGTTTTATATGTAACTTCTATTTTCTAACTTAAAATTAGAACAGAATGCAATAAATGTGCAACGTGAATTTTATTTTGCTTCCTTTCATTAAATTAATAATTTTTTAATGACTTTTTATTTTCGACTTTTTAATATGCCCGCCAACCGCCAGATAGGTTCATCACGTCCCCATAAGAAGGCGCAGATCATAGTTTCAGAATTACTGATTAAATTGATATTACTTTCAGCAATTCAAAATAATTGGTTTATGGTAGCTTTTAGATAGATATATCCTTAATGAAATTGTTACTATATCATAGGACTTAACTGAAGTTGATTTTATGTGAAAAATTTATCCATGTTATCAATAAAATACTTGATTATTCTTGAATATATTTGTTAAAGTGTCATTGTTCATGTATATATTGTAACTAAAATAGTTCCATATAAGTACGTAACAGTGACTCGGTTTGTAGGACATCAAGTTTTCAAGTAGCAGATCATAAGATCGAGCCTGGCTGCAGATGTGTTGCATAAAAAAAACCCCTGACTATATCTTTATTGTGTCTATCTCTTCTCCTAAAATGTTCTAATTATTAATATTAAATGTAACTGTTTAGATATCTGCATATTTACTGTACCTTTCAAGTCTGGAAAATTTTGGATATTGCATATAAGAGGATGGAATACTGTGGAATAAAATCTGGAATTGAGATTACTAGCTTTGTCATCATTCGAATTTAGCAGTCGGCTACCTACATTCATTTTCTAAACAAAACAATATTTTTATCTATTTTTTAAAACTGTTTCCACATATGCTTATTTTTTATCTTTTAACCAATATAATGTTAAGCATTGACTTATCTTATTTAGAATATCCATTTTATCTAAATAAAATGACTGATAAGCTTAATTCTGAGAAACTATTTATGAAATATTTAAGAAATATTTTTGAAATAATATTATATATTTTATTTTTACTCCTAAAATTATATTACGGCACTAGAAACATTGCTGTCCAGTGACTGCTTGGTAGTGCATCACGCTTCTACACCACAGATCTGAGGCTCAAAACTCGCGCTGGGTGGGGTCAACTCAGTCTCTCATCCCTTCAATGGGTCGATAAATGAGTACCAAGAGCTTTAATTGGGAACTTAACACTGGTATACTGACCACCTGACCGGTATATATCTCTGACCTGCTCATGCACCTCAGGGCCCAAAGTCACGTATACTGATACGGGCACATTAGGTCTTGATCCTCATGGGTTATTGCAACGCTGAGTTAAGTTAATAGAAACATTATGTCAAATTTATTTTTAAAAATACTAACAATTTTTCATAACACGTTCATTTATTTCCATTTTTTTTTGTTATAACGAATTCAAAAGTCTAAAATTAAAAAAATTCTACAACTTTACATTAATGAACTTCCATTGATTTCTTTAAATAATGAGAAATGCAGTCATAATGCGATCTTCTTAGGATTTGGTTTGGTATAGTAAGTCATTTATTAAAGTAGTAGTATTTTTTTCAAATTACATAAATTCGAAATCATCTGAATAAGATCATTATCTTTTGCATTGTATATTTCAGAATTTGTTATACATTATCAATCATGTGCCAGGACGTACCTCATTAATGTAATGAAAGGTATAAAAAATCAGGCATTTGCAAAACTGTACCAAGAATTAAAAAAATCATTGTGAGAACAAAAAATAATAATAATAGTACACACATAGCAGAACATCATTAATTTTAAAAGTTTATCGGACTATATATTCAAATTTAAAACCATTTTCTGAGACTGAAAATACAAAATTAGTCCATGTTTTGCAAATCAAATAGAAAATTATTCTTTTCTTGTATTTTTGAATCTTCCATTGTATTTATAGCGTGATATTGTTACAGTAATGACAGTATGCAAATTTCAAACAATTAGTCAAGACTAATGGTTAAAAACTTATTATTCTTACTATTCTCTACTAGGGAGATATGTTGGTAACTAATTTAAATAGTTATGCTATTTTAATCAAGCACAGCAGGTCACTTTTTTCCGATTGTCTATTGTAAACTAAAAATGACTGAGAATCAAAAATTAGATTTTATGGCCTCAAAGTGTTTCTTTTAAAGTACACATTTTAATTATTATAATTTGAAAGTGTTAGATAAACATTTTGTGTTATCTTTCTTTTACTAAGTAAATTAGAATAGGAATAGTTTATAACAATTATTCAAATGAAGTAAACAATGGGGATTTTTTTTTTATTTGAAAGGATACATTGAATTCAATAATCAAAAGCCGACTTCTATACATTCACAAAATAACAATAATGGGAGACATTGATACTATTATGAGCCTAAAGTATTTACTTTTTCTAAGCAATATTTATGTACGGCCATATTCTTTTATTATTGTGGGTAGTAATAAATGCTCCATCTGATCTAACATGATATACATCAATTACAGAATATATTCTATATGTTGACAGCTAGAATAATATTCTAAGCTAAGTAATTGGTTTCCTGTTTAAGATACTATTTATGTACGTTTAATGCACAAATAGAAGAAGTAGTTGAGATACTGAAACCAAATAAAGTAACCCTTCTGTATTTGATAATATTAATCCAACCTCAAAAAGAATGTGTACATATTATTTAACATTAATTTAAATTACTTTTGGATTTTATCTTGATACATGTAACCTTATTAATACTGTCGTTACTTATGTCTTTAGACAACTAATAGCTTAGAAAAATTACAAAAAAATATATCCATTACGAACATAAGATAATTATCAAAATCTTGATTACTTTGGAAAACTCTTTACGTAAATCTTGAGTAAAATTGAAAAATATTGTACTACATACATACAAAATGAAATATATTTTTATAATTTGTTACGTATTGGGATGTTTGAGATAAATAAAAGTAGCGTGTCACTGCTTAATTTTAATATTTAGTTTATTTACGTCTTGGCCATTATTTAGAGAATATTCTTTGAAGTTATTAAAATTATTATGGATATTATTAGAGTTCAAATGATGTTGTTTGTGAGGAGTTTTCTACCGTTCTCAGTGAAGTTTTCAGATCATCTCCCTTTCTCTCTCTTCTCTCTCTAGGCTTTCATGATAATGGCGTCGGCGTCTTTATCCTCAAGTTTTAACCAGTTCGTTGCTTGGTCCTCGTGGTGTCAAAGGTTGCCGGAGCGATGCCCAAGACAAGACCGCTCAATATTTTTAGGGTGTAGATTTGTGATCATATCCACAAAAGAAGCCGATTACCGGCTGTGTGGCGAGAGATGTTACATTATGTAACAGTTATATCCACTTCTGAGCTTTAAAAATCTGGTTTGAATTATCTTAAACCCAAAAAACCGTTTCAGGATAATTAACCGAGTATCTACAACAAATGTCTGAGGCAGCTAATTAATTTTAAAAAATTGCAAGGAAGTAGTTTGTAGTAGTAGTTTACTTTTATTTAGATTTCAATCATTCTTGCGATTTGATTATTTCTTATAATTTTTCAATAGTAAATTCGATACTCACAATTATTAATCGAATACATTTAATATTCACAATTATTTTTAAAGTAAAAATTTAGTATTCAGAATTTTTTTAAAAAAAAGAATATATTCAATATTCACAAGAAACCAGATGTGAACATATCTGAATTTTAAATAAGGATACGATATATTATTATATTAAATGGTATTTTTGTATTCAGTATCGAACTTTAAAAAAACGATTGTTTTCAGAAAGTTCATTTTGATAATTTAACTCTAAATTTCATATTTAAAAATAATTAAGTATTATATATTTAAAAAAATAATATCTTGAATTTATTTTTAAATACATTTAGGATGGAAGTACCCACATAATTACATCTTGTAAATTCAAATCCCAGTTTCCTTATATTATAAATGTTTCAAACATTATGCACGAAAAGCATTTGCATCATTATTTCAGGCTATTTGAACAATTTACTGTTATTTTGTATGCATTTATTAAGTTTGAATATATATAGTGATTATATAAATTATTCTGCACATCCATAGTTGACACATATCCATTTATATGTCAGATCCTATTACGAATTCAGATTCAATCATTGTTAATTGTTCTTTAATAAACTTTCCATGTTTATATTAAAGGGGTATTTTCTCATTTACTAAAGGGATATTAAACATATTTTTCTCAATCCCTCTTCCTCTCACAAATGGGAGTCAATGTATTTGTGTAAATGTTAAAATATTTACATATGCATTAATGATAGGCATTTCCTCATGAAAACAAAATAATTACTAAATTCCGGTGTTTGTGTATGGACAAAGCAGTGTTTTAAAACTGAAGTTTGTTTTGGGAAAACCATATTTAAAAAGGGAAGTTTCTTAAGTGCTCCCCAAGAGCACGCAATCTACTCTACCAGTCACTCATTTTCTTCAGCTGCTTTTTTGTCACCCTCCCACAACAACATCCCTCCTGCACTACCGGAAGCCAAAGGAAAAGGAAAGAATCTACCATATTATCTTTTGTTTGGACGAAAACAGAATCTCCCCTACCGTTCCTCATTAATCGACTTACTACTCCTCTTTCTTTTTTTCCTCCTCTTACCTCGAGGATCTCCAATGCGTGGCCCAAGGAATGTGGGGTGAGAGAGTCGAAGAAGAAGAAAGGGAAATGGAATTCGGAGCACCCCGAAATCCACTCAATCCCATCTGCGGGTCCAAGTTTTATTCGGAAGCAGGAAGGAATTTTCTTCTCTAGAATGACGTCGACGGTTAAATGGAATGACACGGAGGGGATGAGGAGAATGAACCGTGCTCTTTTCAGATTTCATCCCCTTCCCTAACTCATAGTGAAGTGCTAAGGGGAAAAAAGAGGGAAAAATTGGAATAAAATGTGGGTACACTTATTAAATATTTGCAGAAGATCTGTTCATACACGATGATATAGAAGCAAAAGATTCGATTACCGTTCAAAAATCGGTTATTACATCCAAAGTAAAGACTTCGGGAAACATCTCCATATCACTATATTAACCCTTGAAAATAAATTCATTTTACAAAAAAAAAGGATTATAAAAATAAAGCTTTCATTTTTCTGTTTCAAAATTTGATAACATTAGTTTTACAACATGATGCTTTTGGCGATGGTCTTCTAGATTTTGTACTCAGCCCACTTGTTGAGAAAGACATCTGAAATATATATATATATATATATATAGTTTACCATTTTTAACTAAAATTCTATATCACTTGAAATGAAGAAATTGACGCTGATATACGGGGTGCTCCGTGAATAGCATCTAAAGTCGGTACACAAACAGATTTCTCCTTGGAAGTACACACAAATGCTTAAAAGTGCTTGTACGGTCCATTTCTTACAATGAATCATGATACATGAAGGTTAATGATGGGGCTTCGATTCATTTCTGTGCTCCTGTATGACTGTTTGGATATAACATACCCTGACATCTAAACCAGGTGACTTGGGGTCCGGTTCTATGGCCATCTTGATCATCAGATATCACACCTTTGGATTTTTTTCCTATTGGGCAATCTTAAGGAATCGATGCATCGAGACGCAATGGCTATATAAAAGGATTTAGTTGCTCCTCTTCATATTGCTAGTACTTAGGTGGACACACAGCTACTGCAACGGGTGCAATTCTGCAATCCAAGGGACACTCAAGCTTTCCGCGATATATACTTTCAAATACTGCTATTGCCGTGTCTAATACGGCAGTGACGTCATGCTTCGTTTTTCGCATTTTTCTCGCGAACTATGTATGCACAGGTACAATTATTTGGGCGTTTTTATGTACTCCCAATGTCGAATCTAGATGTGCAGAGCTTGAGCACTATTTTTGAGACAGATTCTATACTGGTGCCAGTTAGCGAGAATACTTTTATATAGATTTAGCTCCGAGCCATCTGTTTTAACCTTTTATGTAATCAGTTCTAAAAGTTTAGAGATACCATATGTTTGGGATCCATTTTACTTATTAAACATTTTGTAAAACTTACAGTCCGTTGAATTATTTTAGTCAACACTGTATAATAAAGACAGCCTTGCCTTCATTCACATGCAGTATTTCTTTAGTGGAAAAAAATTTGTACTCAAATCTCTAAGTTCTTTCACCTCTTTGTTACTCATCTGTCGTATCCATTTCAGAAAACTGGTTATACTAAAAATGACTCAAATTAAAACTTTTATTAGAAAATTTAAAATAAAAGCTGAAACAATGACAATTATTTGTTTTTTTCCCTGTGTAATTGCAAACATATTTCATAACTCTCATGAAATGAGAGATAACACGAGTTTCTTTCAGTTAATAAAATTATTTTTAAATAAATGGGAAGTGCATAATTTCACTGACGGCTTCATAAATCACTAGAAATCTGACACTGCTTTTAATTGGTTAAAAACATAAAACTTGGAGGAACGAAATTCAATTGTACAGACCTATTTCCAATCGATCTCCTTGTGAAGAAGCATGGTTGATGTTATAAATTAAATTTCTGGTGGTTTTTGATTTTCGTTACATGTACATATGCCACGTAATGCTATTTGCAAATAGCTAATTTATATTAAGTTTAATGCATGCATTTTTATAACATTATTGGTACAATGATGCGACGTTTATAATCGTAGTACATTTACTAAATTATGGGTAACGTAGTCATTGCGCTATTAATATATATTATTCTAATTATGCTATTGATAAACCTGTTATAGTGTATTTATGATACCACTCCAGAAGAGAGAAAGAAATAGAAAAATCCGTGAATAATAAGGTTTATACCACCTTTTCCGAACTCAATAATATATTATATAAGATGAGAGTTCATTATTGAAATTCTTTTTCAGTTAATAATCTCTAAATGCTCTCAACTTTTAGAAGGTGACAAGTGTTGAGAAGAAAGGGCTTCTTCTTTGGTCCCTTAATCCACCTTTTCTTATTGGTGACTAATAATACCATGAATCGTCTGTCAATTGTAACAAAATAACGTGCTGTGCATCTGATGAGTACAAATAACTTTTATAAAAATGAAGGAAAACATATTTTTATCCCCTAATCTAAAAATTAGAGATTTTTTAAGTGAGTGACGCATATGACACAGTTCAGAGAGCAGTTAATATGGAAAATTAATGTATTGATTGATTTTTTACTGGAACGTAAACTTCAAGGGGAGGGTGATCCCCTTTATTTTGAAATATCGACTGATTATCTTAAAAAAATAAACACACATTAGACTAATACCATCAATGGTGAAAGACATATTAAATGATCACTTGCTTTTATATGATAGTTATTTTTGATGTATCAAAAGTAATTACATAGAATTGTATTATGCTCAACACCATATCATAACTCCCAATTTGGTGGAATGTAAACGGTTACCTGCACGGAAAGTGCCATTTATAATTTCCACCATGAATTTATCAATTAATCAATCTCCATGTGATGCGGATCCTATATTTCTAGAAATGATAACTTGAGAAATCCTCCTTATTTTCCTGTAAAGCAACATAAATTATTGAAAATAACTTACAATCTCCTTAAGAATTTATTACTTTCGCAATGTTTCTCAACAATTAATACACGGACAGGATTTCAAAATCGTAAAATATCTAATATATCAACAAGAACAATATTGCCTTTTTAATACAAAATTTTGGAACAGTCAATTGTTGGGCACATTTCCTGGAAAGAATCCTGAGCAGAATATTTATTCGAATATTTATATTCACAGAAACTGCTATGAAAATAGCGCTTGAAGTTGTGTTTTTATTCGTACCTAAAGAAAGCAAAAGATAAAAGAATGTTTAACATACGTCTGAAATGTATGCATTTGAAATATGTATTTGGTATTGTGAAACAATACATAAGTATATGTATGCAGATAGATAGACACATATATGGATATTTTAGATGTCAGTCTTATTTGTACTTACTTTAGTGCAGAAAAAAATAAGCCTTAAAGTGAATATATTATAAACTATAAAATCATGACAGGAAAAACAGATAAAACCTACTTTCCTGGTTTTTGAATGACGTTTTTCGAGTAAATTTATAAAATATACTTTACGGTACTAAATTCAAAGTAGTGACTCGTTAGATCCAATACGGAAAAAAAAAATTAGATGAAGATGGCAGATATAATGTGTGATATAAACATATTTACAGTTATTTCTCATATTGGTATACCACAAATTCTTAATTTTAAAACCGAGACAAAAATTTAGAGATAAAACGCTTTTTGTAGTGGTCAACTTTTGCAATTTATACATTTGAATTCAGGGAATTTTTTATGAAACAATAATTATAAATTTATTTTAATAGGTTTCTTAAAATTTGTTAATAACATTCTTTTTTGTTTAATTGTATATTAATAAACATGAAATATAATTCACTTTATGAAAATAGATGTATTACAAAATGCTTTAATTCAATGGTATTCGACAGCAAAAATAAATAAATAAATATATACATGTTTTGTTATAATTTTGAATCTGGAGGCTATTAGCAAATTATAAGCTATTCAAATAACATTTCTTATAAAAATATTTTTCTCAAAATGTTAAGTTTTTTTTACAAAAACATATTCATATGTAATGAATAACATAAATGTACAAATTGTGTCTTTAGAAAACATGACACAAGTTATTTGTATTAAAATTGTTACTTCTAATTAAACTTTATGTACATTTTTGTTTAATACTTCAATATGATGAATATTTTATTATAAAACTCTAAGTAAATTTTGTAATTGTGAAAATTGTTTTTAATTGATGGAAATTATAGTTGAAATACTTAAATAGTATATAATTATAGAAGACGTTATATGTATAGCGTAATGATAAAGCCTCGGAACTTCCTGGTTAGAACGGCCATTAGTATCCCATCTACAAAACACTATCCCAATTATGAACGATTATTCAAAGATTTTATTGAGATAAGCTTTGACAGTTAAGTAACAATTCGTTTATAGGCCTGTTTTACAAACTATTGTTCAAAAATTAGGAAATCCAATCAAGAATACCAAAAACTGTCCCAAGAGTTCACGTCATCAATGCCTGCTGCAAGGTATCTACTTGTTCTTCTCTTATATTATGAATTTCAATATTTTCTATATTTTTAGCATACTTGTGTAAATGTATAGTCTAAATACCTTGGCATACTTAATTTCTGATGTTTCTCTTTTTAAAATTAATATGTATATAAAATAAGACATAAACTTGAAAACACTTCTTAAAATATATTTGGTATAATTAAAAAAATATAATTGTGCAAAATTTTAAAATAATTTAAAACTTTTTTCACGGGCCTCCAAACGTTGCTGTCATGATAACTTTAAAAAATCTTTAAAGCAGTTTATTTCTTTTTTTGTTTCCACTGTAAAGTTCAAACAGAAATTTGTGCTTATCTTGCATTTTTGTAGTTTTTTTGGGGGGGGGGACATGCGCTGCTTTAACACAAGAACGTCTGGGATTTCAATTACCCTAAAATGTCCATCGGTGTCATTTCAACAGCGCAATAAAAAATATGTAACATAATTGTAAACATTAGTTTATTGCAGGATTACTGTTAAATATGGCTTAGTTTTAAGATTTTCTAATATTTTTTAATGCAATTATCATATATTATGACCCTTTATATCGTAAAAAACGGATATTGACGAAATGTTTCGCGAAGCTTGTTGGATCACTGTTTTGTCGCAAAACATTTCGAGTCTCAAACCTGCGAAGAACATTACTTTTATGCCACATCCTCAGCGACATATAATCGTGTGTAAGGAATTACCAATTTCATCGGCATTTTCTTCAGATTCTTTCGCAGTTTCTTTCAATCAATCTTATGTCTTCATCGGAATCTAAATTAGAACAAGGCAACTCACCACCAACCGATTCATTCTCAGAAAGCTCTCGCTACAAATTAGCATTCATCAGGCTTTTTTCGATGAGTCACCATTTCAGGGTGTCTGTGTTTTTCGCTGTATAAGTTTCGAATATTGAACGAAAATATATCCTTTATGAGCAGATAAGCAAATTCTATGTTACGAAAGACTTAAACACAACGATTTTAGTATAACCGACTCATTCCCGCTGAGAACCCAACAACATTGCATTCAAGGTCAGAAAATGTGGGGTATTACATCCTGAGATTTGCTTTACAGTGGTATATTTTTAATGAACTCTCTTTTTGCTGAACGGCAGCTAAATAACTGATACATTGTGTTGGAGTCGAAACGACACCACAAAGGACGTTCCAGGTATATTTACTTCTAAAATCCCTCCAAAATAACCTAGAACAACTAAACTTTCTTTGTGTAATCGTCATTAAAAATGATTAAAGGTCATGAAGAATTTTCAATTTCTCTGCAAAAATGCGGACAGTAGAACAAACGGAACAGGTTCTGGTGTCAAATTGACACCGACGGACATGCTTGTGTTAAATAAGTTTAATCTTACGTTTCATCTACAATAAAATTTATTGTGTTTTCCTTATACGACGACATGCTATCATAATCAGATGGAGGTTTCATCAGATCTAGGTTTAGATAATGGTTTTAATCCTTTATTTGCTCACATTTGTCATTATATTTAGATTCTAAATTAAAATTTTTGGAGATTAACAATTTTATTCATACACGTACAATCCTCTTTAGGTTAAAGTCCGTTGCTTTTATGCGCCAATAACTCAAATAAACACATATCTACCATGTTTTTTCGATTATTAATATACCGTAAAATCTGACGTATAACGCGCACTTAACACAAAAATTAAGATCGAAATTTACGGTTGAGCGTTATCGCTGGGTATAAAGATGATATATTCTTAAATAGAAACAAGAGATGGGTATAAAAAATTATTCTTCTGCTTGTATACAAATAGTAGTTATTTAAAAGAAAAGATATTCCTTACGAACTTAAAGGTTTGCAGTTCTTGAAGTATACTATACATTCCTAAATCTTAGGATAATGCCTGGAATAAATGACTTCAAAACATAAATTACACATGTACATTTAAAGTTTCTTCGTAAAAATGGAGGTACGTGTTATACGACGAATATACCTAAATATTTAAAAAAGCAGCTTGAAAGCATGCGTGCTCTTTATACGGCGGTGTGTGTTATACAACAGATTTTACGGTAGTTATATTCCTCTTCATAAAACAGTTTTCTTTTTCATATCCTTTAATATATTAATCTTACCTTGAGTCGAAATAATCTGAAGCAATATTGTAAAAATAATATAAAATCATTGAAAAGATTTACTCTAATATTGAGCAAAAATAATGCAATCCATTATTTTAGAACTGATGAGGTAATATTGAAGGGGAATAGAAGATACTCGAAATCTATCATTTTCTCTATCTACGAACTCAGCAAGAAAGTAAATGACAATCCACTACTTAGTAAAGGTAAATCAGAATTGCATTTCCAATAAAGTGACACATTTTTCAATGAAGATCGTAGATCTAAAAAGGAAAAAGAAAAATAACCCTCCCTCACACCCGTCAACCGACTTTCATTCAAGAGACAGATCTCAATCCTTTCCTCATTTCCGATCTTTACATTTTTCTGGGGATTTTTCTACTTTTCTGAAGCCCCATTAATTCCCTCTGTCATCCCTTCAATTCTCCCTGTGATTTATTCAACAGGGAAAGATGAGATAAAATTCCCCATTCCAAATTTTCATCTTTCGAGATCTTGTCCCGCCCAAAAAGATATTTCTCTTTCTTCGAGATATTTTAATCTAACGTTTTTTATTGTTCATCCGTCAGGGATCATTTCATCCCTTCCTTTTTTCCCTCTTTTATTCGAGAAAAGGGAATAAATCTGTTTGCATTGGATTCAGATTCATTGGAAAGTTATAAATGCAAGTAGAGGGGGGGGGGAAATGAGGATTATGAAAGAGATAGAAATAGGAGTTGAACTAAAAGTTTAAAATGATGTGGGTTTTTTTTATATCTTATATTATTCTAGAAGTGTCTCTCATTAATATAATACTTTATCGTAATTTATCATATTTCTGACATAGGGAGTTTTTCGTGCATTTTGTTAGATTTAAAGTTTTCTGACGTATTTGTGAGATTTGAAAAATGATTCTTATAGTTAGAAAATATTTAGAAATTTCTTAGTGATAATATTCGTAATAATTCGGCTTCTTAAGTAATATTTTATAAATATTGCACAGATTTAGCTATATATATATATAATATATATATATATAATTGACACTATAAAGTTTTTAAAAATATATACATTTAATTTTTTATTACCTTTCATATATTATACTGTAAACAATAAAAATAATTGTCTTTGTTCTGTATATAGAACTGCTATCAAGCACTTTGCAAACAAGTAAAGCATGAATTGTGTTCAAATTAAAGGTACGTGTTCTCTTTATCTCAATTTAATTATCTACCTTCCATGGATATTTTAATACTAAATTCTAAAATTATGTAATTAAAAAAGCATTAAGATAATTTTTCAAAGATAATAATATTTCCCTATCAGTATAAATATAAGTATAATTGTGAATTTATATAAACGAATTCTGATTTGAGAGTCAATATGGTTCACAGTGGATGAAAATGATGATTTAGGTGTAAGCTTATACACAATATTAAATACGTATGAGTATGTCAAGTATGGATATTGTAGAGAATGAAAAACAAGCATTTGATAGAATTTTGTGGCTATATAATCCAAGGATCATGACCATTGACCCTTAAATTCGTATATTTTTTGAATATTGAGGAATCGTTTCAGGTTGTTTTCTCCCCAAATGTACTTTGTTGATAGCTCCAAAAGCTAATATGTAGTAACACATTCTGGCAGTTATTACACAAAATCATTTAACTTATATTGTAATAAAATGCTTAATATTTCGAATAAGAGATTGCAAAAGAATTTTAATAGTATAATTTTGAAACTCGTTAAACATTTTCTACTCTTCTGTTTCAAGAAATGGATATTGATTAATTTGAGCATTGCTAATTATTTTAATTTAGCTGACAAAAGAAAATAGTTTTCATCAATTGAAATTGCTTTTAGCTTAAAGGAAACAACAATCAAATTAGTTAATCCTAAATTTTGCCATTTATATTTCAACTTTTTTTTTCGGTTAATTTTTAAATGTATCCTGTAGAAAATCTTGGATTTTGTTTTAAATCATGTAATTCAAATTCAATTCTATATTAGAAATGCATTCTTTAAAAATTATAGGGAAGAAAAATTGTTTTAAATATCTCTGTTTTTTTAATTGTTTACTTAATATTTTCTTTAAAAATCATTAATCGAAATAAGCAACCTTAAGCCTAAAAATGATAAACAAGTATGAAAAAAAATATTTTCTACATCTATTTAGTTTCGAATTAAAAGAAATAATTATATAATTGTGTAGAGTCAAAATAAGATTAAAAAATGTTTTATTTATTCCTTACGTAATACATTCTATGCGTTAAAATTTTCTAAAATAGAAATTTTGCATAATTTATGTATCTTATTGCTAACTCTTCCTAGACTTACTGCTGCTCAAGAATGATAAGTGAAAAAGTATTATCTTGCGTGATACAAGTAAAATAATTTGGTTGCGTTCTCTCTCGTTGTTTGTTTTGCATTGAATAACAAATTTAAATGGAAATTTAGAATCCATAACGGTAGAATTGTTTGTCTGAGTTATTTAAATATACTTTAAAATATGGGTATAAAATGTACTTAACACAATTTAAAAATCTATGTATAATGATGTTAGGTATTTGATAAAAGCCTCAAAATCTAATATAGCATTACATTTTACGAGAAACTGATTAAATCGTAAATGTTGATATTTGTAAATTTGCAACATAATAACGTCAAAAAACTAATTTTGTGCATAATAAAATATGAATCTAAAGAAACTGAACATTTGCTGAAAAATACCATAAATTTGTATAAATAAAGATAATACTAAAAAAATGCTTTCAAAATAAGTTTAAGGAAACTAAATATTAGATTAACTTTGAATAATTGTTTATTTTGAATATAAAATTTTACTACTTTATGGCGTACACCTACTATCGTATTTTAAAATAGGATGTGGAAAAATAATTCACTTTCATCAAATATGGGGGGAAAATATAAATAAACAGGAAGCTCTAGGCATAAAAATATCAAAAGCAAATGATAAAGAAAACTAAATATTTTCTCATTTCATGCTAACCCCATCATGTTTCATCTTTTGACATAAAGTAAAAATTGCCCATCTTTTGAGAAATTCATTAGATAAAAAGTTAGTCGCTAAATTGATGTTGGGTTTACTAAAATATATGTTTTAAAATAGATTGTATTTATTTTTCGTAAGTAAATGCATTTCCTTTACCAATTTGAGTGTTTAAGAAACATTAATTTTCTAAAAATATCATCAGATCGGATCTGCTTTATTATATACAATTACCTAAGAAAAGAGGTTAAGTAATAATAATTATTGATTTTTTATTTATGATACATTCTTATTATTTTCCATTTTGTTTAATATCATATTTTTAATACATTTCAAATTATTTAAATGAAACAGAATGAGTATATTACCTGAAAATAAAATTTTAAAAAAAAATACATTTTAAGAGAGAGTTTGAATAACTGAAACTTTTATTCCCTAAACCTTTGTCTAATAGTTTTGATGATTTGGGTGCAAAAATTGCCACCATTATGCAAAAGACTAAGACATAAAACCAAAACAAAATTCTCCCAATATGTATTCTGGTATAAAACAATAAGAAGCATAAAACGAAAAAAATACCACGAATAATAGCAGAGCGTGACATTTTAAAACGTTCTGGTTCCGGGCGCGAGATAATCAGGGGTATGACAGATAAAATGTTAATATAATTATAATAAAATAGTTAATGCAATGATACTTTTATTCAGAGTTTCCCAAACTGTGTGAGATATACCTATGTGGAAGACAAGCATTTTGAAAAGTCAAAAATAAAAAATTTAAAATAAGTATTAATTTACAGAAAAGAAGCAGAACGAAATATATTCTAACATAATGAAATTTGAATACACATTTACACTGATATAATATACTTATAAATGTATCAGTATTGTACCATATTTTTGATAATTAGTTTATCAATACTACATTAAAACAAATTAAATAATTACTAGTGCCTCCCATGGGCTTGTCATGCACAAAGTATATTACTTATCTTAAAAATCTTTATGGTTTATAATTATAGTCTATTGCAGCTTTAGTTTGAATTTTTTTATTACATTCAACACATTGTTATTGTATGGTAGACGGATGCGATGAAAATTATGATGGAAAATTTGGTCGCAATTATTGAAAGTTGGCGAAGCATTGCTGTAAGTATTTTAAATCGTATAAATTCAAACACAGGGGAAAAACACCAGAACAGCATATGTATTCCATCCAAATTATATTTTCACTTGACTTTTGAAATGTATTAAAAAGAAAGAAAGGTTGAAAGAAAACAAAACAAACAAGTAACGAAAGATAAAAAAATAATACTTTTTTTAAAAAAGTGACAAAGACGAAACGTCGAGAGAAAAGCATATTTTTAATTTAAATGAATTAAACAGTACATAAAAACATAAAGAAATATTTAAAATATTTGAATCTCGAAGTTTTGTTTAATTTCATGTATAACAGCTGTACGTAGAGCAGTTTCATCGTTGTAATTAGTTATTCTTAATTTCACTACAATACATATGTGCATACTTCTATATATAGCTAAGGAATTGTAAATAATTTGTATCTCAATCTGCCCTAAATAATTAGTTTATTTTAACGTAACGCATGTTTGTATCTACTTAGTTTAAAACTGAAATATTAACTGTATAGGGAAAGAATCTTACCATGAAATGAGGAATAGCGACATTTTGAAAATTCATCTGGATTAATCATAGAATTGTTTGTAATATGTTTAAGCATTTTGCTGAATACATTTTTAATTTATCAGAAAAAATCTGACCAGTAATTGTCGCGATAGAAAAGTAAGAAAAAGCGCTCAGCAATTTGTCCCGTAAAATGAAACTACGGAAACGTTCGAAAGGTCGTTAAAAAGAATTAATTGCCAAAAGTTTTATGCAGACAATAAGGTTTTCAATATTTCTACTTTGTAACACAACAAAGCAATAGTATTGTTCAAAATCATTCATGATTCCTTTGAATCATTCAAAAGTCTCTCGAAGCTACAATTATTGAATGTACTTTTAAGAATGCTTTTCTATACAGATCGTATGGAGAATCATTGAGACACTTACGCATTTCTTTCCTTCAAATTTTCTAAGAGGCACCGCACTGCATAAAACTGGTTGACTTTGGAAATAGTCATTGCTGAAATTGAAAAAGCCATTACAGAATATGTGGAGCCATTACAGAACATGTGACATGGTGAGTATCGTCACTTTCATTGAAAAAGATGTTCCAAGCTTGAATTGGAAAACAAACTACACCAGAAAGGAAATCAGAGTAGTAGAACTATGTGGAGCGGTACTTGGTTTTCATGGCCCAAGTTCAATCCATAGTGCTCAGCCTTTCGTCAAGATAACAATTGGAGGTCTCGTCACTCCAGATGATGTTACGCCGCTAATAGCCATCATCTTCAAATCGGGCTACAAATTCAGGCTAAAAGATAAGCGACAGCCAGTCAATGGCAGTAACAAGTAGTTTCTGGTTGTGGCTGATTTTTGTATGAGAAAAAATACACTATTTTTTTCTCAGCAGTTTTCTGTTCCACACGATAGATCTTATTTTTGTGACTGACGTCTTATTTATTTGTTAGTCACAATTGCGAAACGGTAGTTGTAACTTTTGAAACAACTTTTCTACGAATACGCTTTCAAGCTCTACCAGTTATAATGCAAACTGACCCAGTTTCTTTGAATATAGATAATATTCTTAAACTTATAGCCCGTAGGTATCCAGATTAATTTCTTTCGATTTCGAAATGCTCAAAATGGCGCAACAGAATTTCTCATGCTTTCGTAAAAGCAAAACAGAATGCTATTTTCTATATCTCCTCCTCTATATACTTAGAGCTTGCACACAATCTATCTGCTCGGACAAAAAAAATGTATTTCTTGCCCATATTCTATTATTTTTAGCCCAAAGTAATTTATTGCAAGTGTTTTAAGCATTGATGCTGAAATATAGAGATTTTTGAACTTTTTTGCAGAATCCTTCAGTGCATCTTTTGAATATTTTTTGTACAAATTTGTATAGCATTCCAAATTTTTATATACAGCTATAAAAAGTTCGTATCAGGTCAAGTTTATTCAGAATCCCCTTCTATATAGTTACCTATTTGAATTCTTTTACAAGTGAGGAAAGTTCACGCAATTAATAGGCAGGTTCTTTCGAGTAAATAATAATTTATTCTGGATTTTTGGAAGCTTTTCTCATACACAAAAATCCACAATGTTGCAGATTCAAAATCCCATGAATATTGTTCACAACAATTAAAACAAATATTTAAAGTATTGCAGAAGCCAAGTGAAATGCACAATTATTGTCAAACATTTGGCTTCAATGTACTTTACCTGCCTTATAATTTTTTGGTTGGGAAGAGAAACATCTGAGAAAGTCTAAAATTTTCTCGTTAGCTAATTAAGCGAATCCCATTTTAGGACCTGGGTGACAGATTTGGTGACCAAATTTGCCGCCTAGTCACAGACTTGCCTACTCACTTAATATTCTTAAACAGTATTTCCTCATATACTAAAGATTAATTAAGTGAAGGCAAATTTATTTTTTATAATGGGAATACCTTCACTTAATTAGCCTTGTATTTATATAAGTGATATTATATCATCTGGTATTATATACCTTATGTGATTAATTTAAACGTATATCTTCGGTGTTATATTTTTCTTTCGAAAAACATATTATGTTTAACCAATATTTAATGCAAAATATTTTAAAAAGAGCAAGTAACACGTGTGGAGAAGATCGAATTAAACGATAAATTCGCATCATTTTCTTTTTCTGGATAATTGAGTTAGATTTCAGCAAGACATGTTAATTCTGAAGTTTCGCAAACTTTTTTTGATTCAGTTTAAATGTAATGAAAAAGAACTAGGAAATAATATTGTTTTCGATATATAAAGCGAAATTCGAAAGTTTCTCAAATTTATTTACCTGGCAAAGAACAGACCATTAATTTTAGTTTCTTTATTTCTAAAATTACTTTTGCTGAGTAACGATGGAACTTTATGATAAAGAGCCCATTACGAACAAACTGTTGAAAATTTTTCCATTTAGTAAATGAACCTGAAAATTCGTTTTTCTCTGTTACTGTTTCTTCAGGTATAAAATATAATAGGTGAGAGTAAACGCAAAAGCTTCGAAAAATTGAGAAAAACATCTAACAAATGTTGCGGAAGAATCATTACATGCAGATAATAGCTTCACCATTTTGTGTCAGAAGCTATTAACTGTTTTCAATTACGAAGTTTGAAAAAGAATTGCTTCCATCTGAAAAGACGAAACGGCCTTGCCTTGTTGTATTTAATGGTAAACATTTAATGACCATATGTGATGTTGTAACTACAATACCTGAGGTAGTCGAGATTATTTTTACTCCTGTAACTGTTAAGATTTATAACAGAGCATAACGAGCCATAAAACTACAAATTTTAGTTTCGTAACAAATCAATAATCCTGAACAATGCCAGAATATAGTTCAATCTGATGAGTTATAAGCTTAAACTACAGTACACACATATTATTCTTAAAATACCTAAGACATGTGACCTCTGAAAAATTCAGTTGTATAGCTTCAATAAGGATTGGGAACTGACTTAAATACTGTTTGACATGATAAATATTCCTTTATTTGGTTTATCAAAGTATTCCATTGTAAACATGCTCTAGAAAACAATTATACGTTATTAAATTTGCGGTAAGTACCATCATGTGGTCTTTCAGCGGTATAATTGGTTTTGGTGACAGGCATATCTCATTGTATTAATTCGTGCTCATTATGTGAGAATATATTATTTTAGAGACATATTTTCAAGATGATTACCTTCATTTTAAATGATTTAAACTCAATTTAAATTTTCCTATTTTGTCATCAGAGGATATTTTTAAATAATTCCCACTTTTTGGGCATCCGACTACGCTGTAGGAATCATAATTCTTCAAAAATATATAACTATTTTTTTTAGTGTCACTGGAGTTAGAGTATACATATAAATTGTTTTAATGTTATTAATAATTTTTTAAAAAAATATTTGAATGCAATTTTTTTAAAAAGAAAGAGGAAAATATTGCATATTTCCACAGCATTTTCTTTCTATATCCTGTCACAATAGCAACTATATATCTAAGACTTCCGTAGAAAGCTTGAACTAGGAATTCTGAAATGTATTTGAGTAGAGAAAATCTTATGAAAAACATCGATTATATTTCAATTGATAGTTACTCAGAAAATAAAGTGAATTTTTCAAAAAATCTTGAGCAGGAGCTGTAAAGATCTTACCTATATTTAGGTAAAATACTATTGTTATAGAAGCATTTTCTGCAAAACTAGAATGTCTTGAAAATATGTCATTTTTTCTTCCATATTTTACCAAAAATTTATATTCAAATAATGTTTTATTGTGATAAAATTCTTAAAAAACTATTAAATGTATATTCTGATTTAATTGACACTAAATATAAAAAATGAAATTCATTTATACATTTTTGCAAAGCCATGCATTCAAACGCAGTCAGTAACCTCAAATTTATATAGCATTGACTTATCGAGGGAGACAAATCTAATTCGTATTAAGATCTGATCTAACTTGCTTGTTGCACCTTGACTAAATATTGAATTTTAAAAGAACTAGTTCTTAGGAAAAAATAATTCGTTTCGCACATTTACAATTTAATTTTTTTCAGAATTACGTAAATCGGTAAACTTGACATAAACAAGCATTAAAGCTCGCGAAAACATTCTAGGTGCAATAAGACTTGTTTTTGAAGATGCATCTCTAAAAGTATTGACTTTACTAAACATTCCACGCTATCTTCTGCTTAAGTTAAACATTTACCATTGGGTATTAGTTTGGTATTCTAGCCATGTTTATATGCATAACATAAATTATGCACGTTTTATATACAGCTATCCAAACGAAATCCTTCAACTCCATTTAAGTGATTTTCTATACTTTGAATCAATACATGGAAGGCTTGTGTATATATTTAACCTTACAAAGCGTATTCCAGTTTAATTGTAACTATTGAATTTGGATGTAATTACATTATAATGAGTTATAAGTATGTGATGTTAAGCCTAGAGTAAACTGCTTTAGTACTCTCTCTAATATTAGGCTTTCATTTTCCGGGTTTTGAGCTATGATAGTCACAGTAAACAGTGAAGCAAGTGCTGTTGTAAGGTCAAACTGGACTAATTCAAGTTGACATAGCTACGCGAATGCATATAATGGAAACGGAATGTTGTTATACAAGTGGAGGAGCTGCAAGACGTATTGAGTCGGTTTCCACTCTCGCATTATTAGGAGTGAACACTAAATCTAAATACGGAAAACTGAAAGAATGATCGAGTTCACTTCAGTCTTATTTATTAGAATTGTAAATAAGTGTTTTACAAAAGATTCAAGTCATTATTTGAAAAATAAACCATAATTTTGAATCATAAAAATTATGAGTTTTGTAATTGATCTTGTGACGAATCTATACGCGACCTTCAATTAACAAGTCCTTTTGGGTATTCTTTTGGGCCAACAAATATTAACTAATCTCCTCTTGAAGAAGGAAACGTGATATGCAAAAGTTTATTATATATATTCCTACTTCGAGAGTTTAAGAGTTAGTGAATTGTGAGGGGATTAGAAGTGAATAGAATAGTAAACAGAAAGTTAGAAAGTCAGATGTTTAGCTAACAAGAGGAGACAAGATAGTTACAAGGTGATGATTACCAGATTTGGTTTAAACAGTCCTTGTAAAAGGTTATACCCAGGAAGGGTTAAAAATAAGTTGGATTGACTAGAAGACTGCCTAAGTTAAGGTACTGTCAACTTCATATTACGTGAATGTTTAAAGTGTTAAAGTGGTTAGGCAGATATTGAGTATTTATCTTCCGTGTAAAGTAATATTAAGGAGAGAGAGAGAGAGAGAAGAGCCGCATTATTAAACATATTCTCCCCAAAACACGAATCTCGTCTCTTCTCTCTATTGCTTGGCTGAATTATCCTATTTAAAGTATTATTTGTATTTGAGTCAATTATAGTGATAAAGGCGGATGGCTAATTTAGTACTAAAACGTTTGGTCCTCTGAAGGGATGGACTATATAGGTAGTTTAAAAGTTATTTTTAAAGGATTATATATTTAGTGGGAATTATTACATATATATATATATATATATGGAAGAAAATTATTATATAAAAACATAGAACATAACAGGGAGAAAAAAATATATATATATATATACACAGTCGACTCTCGATAATTCAAACCTTCGATAATACGAACCTCTCGATAATTCGAAGTATATGTTCAGTCCCTAGACTCTCTTGATATTTCAAACTAAAGCAGTACGTTTTGGTACACTCAATATTTCGAAGTAAAATCTGCGGCTGTCCAGACTACAACACACGATAATTCGAAGATATCTTTTAAAACTTTCGTCAATTCGAACACTTACTATCCATGTACAGTTATGTAGTAAACAGGTTGGAGCTTACAAGTTTTGCGTTGTATTGTCTCTGCATGTCTCCCCTGAAACATAGTCCCTTTGATGACAATCTGTCTTCTACCTCTTTCTTTGTGTTTTCCGATTCCTCAGGTTATAAGAAGCTTTTATTGCTTCCATTCCTTTAATTGGATAATAGACCAACCGCACCTGTTGCTAGCCATCCATTTCTTTCGTCTAACACGTGACCTTGCTACACATGTGTTCAGAAAGGGTGGTCCACTATTGTGAAGAAGAGATGCGTAGGATTGTGTATGCAAGTATTGAATGCATTCTTTTAATACAGCTGTATAATATTTATTTTGTATAACATGTACTTTTTAAAAATACTTTTAAATATTTTTATACATAAGTACAATTGTTGTTTTATTACATAGTTTGATATTTAAATGTGTTAGAAAAAAGTCATATTCGTGTATTTTGGGAGTTTTTCCAACCCTCTTGATAATTCGAAGTTTTTCATTGGTCCCTCCAACTTCGAATTATCGAGAGTCGACTGTATATATTTATATAGCAATGTGTATATACATATCTAATGATAATTAACTAATACCTAAAACAAAATTTTCTATTTACCATTTATTATCCATAATAGACTCGAGTTATAAGCTAATCGACTAATTATTTCTCAAAACAGATATTCCAAAACATAACAATTATTATCCCTGTTTATTATTTTTTATTGTTTTCGTATATTCGCTCACTCGCTTTACTTCTAAATTGAAACCACAAGCTAAAAATGATTATCTTGCTGCTTAGGAATCAGTATGCAGGTCAATAATAATTTCACTGCACTTGGGGTTGGTTTCTGTTTGCGAAAAGATGTGTCGATTGCTCGCTGAACAAAACTGTTTTTACACAGAGTTCTAGATGCTGACTTCGAAACTTCACACACGCATAGAAATATATATATATATAATTAAGCTTATTCACGATACTTATCTAACTTAAAATAAAACATGAAGGAAGAAAATGTAAATGGACAAAGTGACGTAAGCACAGTAATACATAAGCAAATTCTCAGATTCGGTTAAATAATTTAATATAGTTTTAAAATGCCACTCTTCCCTTTTTAAAACTTCAATTGCTGAATAAAAATATCAAAGCACAAGATACAGTTAAAAATAAAAAATTTTTAATAAATGTAAAATAGTTAAAACATGTTTGTTGTAAATTTAAAATACAGCATATTAAAACATTGAAATAGCATTAAAATTGTTAAAATCTAAACTGATTTTTTTAATTTAAAAAAATCAAATTGCTTATAGCATTTCCTTTAAATCAACATTTATTTTATGAGATTGATTTGTATTGTATATGTTTCTGTGAACTTGTATTCTTTTAATATCATTGCTAACTATTCACAATCGCACTATATTATTAACAAAGCCATTTTACATGATATGAGTTTTTATACGTAAATTTTCATTAAGAAATCACTCAAAACATTCACTCATATTCCTTTTGGAATAATCGAAGAAATCTGTCTCATGCTTGCTTAATTATTGATATTCAGGTCTATTTATTAAATAGTCAAAACTATTCAATATTTTTCTTTTTTTATGCAAACAGTTTGGTGTACGTGTATCTAAGATTTAAAAAAAGGTCATATGGGACCTTTATTGCCTCTTATAATTTCAGGAGAGACTAACGCGTATCAACGTACACCTTGCTTTCTAGTTCAAGATAAAGTGGAATGTGCTGCAATAAATAACGAGATTGCTACAAGTTTTATGGCCACCCTACAGAAATGGTTTAACACGTAATAAATATTATACGGTTTTCCTGGTGGTAAGAGAGGGAAGTGACTTTTAGTTAAGACAAATCGATTGCACTTGAAATGAGATGTTTTACAGCGTTTTCGTTTCAAGTTCTGTAGTTTCTGAATTAATAACTTTACTATTAATAGTTTTAGAATGAAATGTCGAAATGACTGACTGCAGAAGAACATTTATACCTCATATTATAGTCTAAAATGTTTGAATTTTGATTTAAGCTTAATCAAATGTGCTACAAGTAAAGTAAATTTAATTAAGTATAAAAAAGAAAGAGCTCTAAGTCAAATTCTGCAATGTCCGTAACAAAATTTTTTTTAAAAAACTATCCTAAATATATATATATATATAATAGTATTTTGTTAATTATAACATTCAATTTGTGTCTGTTTGATTTTAATATAAAGGTTTGCGCATGTGCTCTAAATTTTGTATACAAAATCATTTATTGATTTATTTTAAGTAATTCCTCTCTGTATACTGTATCTGATGAATGCATATTGCCATACAAATATTCTTGTTTATATGTTTTAATCCCTGATGCAGTCTGACTTTCTCATTTACCGTATTTACTCCAATCTAAGACACACTTTTTTTTTCCAACATAAAAGCTGCTGAAAATTGGTTGTGACTTAGAATCGAATTTAAAAAAAAAGTGTGTTGGATGGGACAATTAGCGCAATTACAGGTTCCAAACTACTTTCCTATTTCCACAAATAATTGTTGAGAATTTGGGCTGCGGCTTGGATTCGAGTAAACATAGTACGGGAATTCTAGGAAGATGCGGTTACATAAGGCTAAAGTTATTAATAAGGCTAATAATATAATGCAAGTGAACTATATATCCTTGTTATATGTATTGTAGACCTTAATTAACACACACACATACACACACACACACACATATATATATATATATATTCATATACAAATCATTTCTTTATCAAAACGAAATTTAAAGTCGGATGAAAATAAAAAACCGTATTTACATGAATCTAAGCCGTCTTTAATTCTTAGCCACACCCTAAATTTTCAAAATGTTTTTTGAAAAAAGTTGTCATCGATTCTAAGCCGCACTCCCAGTTATCTCCTCCTTTTTGAGAAAAAAAATTAAAAAATCTGTAAAAGGCTCATCAATATCCGTTACATAAGAATTTTTTTAAAAAATTTTAAAAGAAAAGTAATATGAAATTAATAATGAATTTATTTTACCATTATTAAAACTTTCAAACACAGATATGAAGCTATTATAATTACTCTAATCGTCAGTATGTTGTTTCGAAAATAATTCGTCACTCTCATTGTCAAGCTGACTTCCGAATGTATGCTGGCGGCGGCAGCGGCGCCATTTTCCCAGATGATATGGTCTTATGTGTCATCCAATGCATTTGTCATGCAATTTTTTTTTAATTAATGTATCATAGAAGAATTTTAAAAAATTATTAAAGACTGTTGACATTTACAAATAAACATTATATCATAACTGTAAGCCAATTTCTTTCATACCTATCAAATTTTCAGTCACCGCTACTCTTTTTCCGTTTTTTTTTTCCTGCCTCCCTTTTCATACTTGCGTCGTAGTGATCTCATCTTGGTGCTATTGCTAATATCTTTGATGTCTAGGTGATTAAAAGAAAGCGTATACAAAAAAAATTAAATACGAGCAGACAACGATGCTTAGGATTGAGTAAATACTAGAAATATACTGCGGACAAGGTGTATAAGCCATCGATGCAAGGTGGCGGCGGTAGCCAAGTGGTCAAGGTATCGGATCATGGCGAGCGTGTCATGATTTCGAGCCCAGTACCACTGAAGGCCCACCGTATATGGGAGCGATGCCCTTTAAATCTACCGAGAGCTCAAACTTCCTCCCGTTGGTGTGGTGTGGTGTAGTAGTTAGGAGAGGGGTTCCAACTCAAGTGTCGTCCGCGTCACTTGACCATGGTTCAAAATTACGCGGTCCGTCGCCAAAAGCCCTCGTGTAGATGAACAGTGTGACGTTAATATTCACTCACTCATCGATGAAAGTAGCCAGAATGGATGGGGGCATTGTTACTTTTGAAAGGAATGGAAACTCAATTTTCCCCCATTCGAGTAAATACGGTATCCGTACACAAAGATACGATGTATCTAATTTTGTGAAAACAGAAACACGGATAAAGTTCAGAATAATTGATATCTGAAATGATAAACTTGTGAGTGTGTTTTTTAAACTACTAAAAAGTGTCTTTTTTTTATTTTTTTGTAAGAAGAAATGATCAAATGTAATAAAGACGATATTCTCTCTCTTTTACTAAGTTAATAATATCAAACATAATCATCAAAATCGAGTTTTGTTATTGATGAAACTAACAATTGTTTTGAATGCTGCTCGAAAGCAAATATTTTATCATAATACTAATAAAATTTACTCTTAAACTATATTGTAAAATATATTTTATAGCATGCAATATAAAAAAAACTTTATTTTCAGGTGAATCACATGCAAGGGAACATAACATACGAGTTTATGTGTTTGAAGATGGCCCGGTGCCAATGCTGGCTTAAGGAATACTTGTAAGCAAACACCGCTGAATATTAATGACCATATAGGCCTTCGAAAATGGTGCATCCAAAAGTGCGAACATTATTGGAGGAATTAGGAAAGTAATATTTATGACCAGTTTATCCATCTATATACATTATATCACACTTTGCTTCATTTATTCAAATTTCTAATATTAAACTACTTAGTAATAATTTTAAAAGATATGGTTAATCACAAAGAACTGTTATTCCTGCATTATCATTAATTCTGTAATTAATATAAGTAGGTAAGTAAAAAATTTCTCACTTTCAAATAACTCCTATCGCAATTGACTTGCATGACTATGATTGGATTTTTTTTTAGTATAATTCATTATTCATCTTTAAATATTCATTACATTTCATTACTGTGTTTTGCAAAATAATTTATGCAAATATTTAGTAAATTTAATAAGGCTTTGCAATATTTCATATATACATTAATTTTATCATTAGTACTATTGATTAATAAGGATATATGCAAGTTCATTAAAATATTAAATATGTAGAGAGAAACATGAAAATGTTGTAAAATGCAATTTTATATATTTATGGAAACGGGAACATTATAATAAAATTAAAATACCTATGTCATTCAATATATTTTATTGATTTCCAGAAAAAAATATTGCAATTTTCCTTACTATTAATTAAATAATTTCTGGCTTTTAATACGAAATTCGATAATTTTAACAAATTAGAACCGTCTCATCACTTAACCAATTCAAAACGTTAGTTTCTTGCCTCCCAGC
Source organism: Trichonephila clavata (assembly GCA_019973975.1). Lineage (NCBI taxonomy): Eukaryota > Metazoa > Arthropoda > Arachnida > Araneae > Nephilidae > Trichonephila > Trichonephila clavata. Next base: position 47,097 of record BMAO01015449.1, on the reverse strand, counting down.
AGAATGTATCCCATAAATCTCAGATAAGTTTGTTGCTCATGTATTTAAAAGTTTTCTGTTGCACAAATCATACCTGATTACTTCTGGCTCTTACCTAGCCACAGATGTAGAATGTTGTAAATTCATGACATCGATTTCGTTCCGGAAAAGAATTATACCGAGCATCTATCATCAGCATTCTGAAAATCAGTTAAGAGCCATCTCTTCCAACTGGTTGATGCCCGGCCGATCCTCATTAGTGCGCAAGGTGTGTGCAACAGCAGCAAACAAGTGCAAAATTGCCTGTTTCTCGTCTGATAAGTACCTCGTGGGTCCAATGATTCTGTTTAGCCAGGGGTCTAAAGAGGATGCTTCCAATGCACTTTACGTGGCAGTGCTTTATTTTAGAAGATAGTTCATTACAGTAGGGATAATTAGTAACATTTCGCAATGGCTGCAAGGCGGGTGAGAATTCCCTGGTAGATAATTAAAGTTTGTTGTACACGTTCGTAATTTTATTGATAGTTCTTCCCAGTACTGAAGTGCTCCCTGTTGAAGGAGGATTGATTTTTCCAAGAGACGAGGGATGGAAAAATGGGACAGGAGATCTGCATGTGATTAGTGAGATTACAGCCGCATACCTTTACCCTCATTCTGGCTATTATAATGAGAGCTCAGTAATCTGTTATATGTTTAAATGGTGATAAAAACTCTGTAATAATAGCCAACTATACGTGAAATATTTTTATTTTTTTTTTAAAAAATCCAAATCTATGAGTTGATCATCAAAATTCATTACGAATCATTATCGCAATAGTTACATTTTTAGTGAGTTGCTAAATATTGTAAATTAATGTTGAACGTCGTTAACAGTGATCAATCAAGTTATGTGAATCAATACTTGTATACATACAATAGCTGATTTCTTTTAAAAATACTTATATAAATAGTACTCTATTCAGATGTCATATATGAAATATGTGGTAATTAATTTCTTCTAAGTATGTTCTTTCAAGCAAATAAATACATATTTTCCTTACAAAATGGAAATTTACTAATATCAAAACTTTTATACAACAATAAAAAAACTCTTAAAACCCACAAAACATGTTTTAACAGTAAACATTTATGGGTTATTGCTTAAGATTTCCTTCACAAAAATAAATTTTTTTCTTCTTTTTTTAATTTTTTAAATTTTTATTAAAAGTTTAATTTTACAGATGAAACTCAATATAGCATACACAAGTCCACATATGAAACATGATATGCCAAGGAATTGTATAATATAAAGGGAAAAGTAGCTAGAGATTATAGATTACACATATATATATATATATACATTCACATTCAGAAGAATATTTAGCAATTCTTTGCTTTGACAATTTTGCAAGTCGTTTACCTCCTACTAAGTAAATTGTCGCATTATGATCTAAATTGTCCTTGCGCCATGAAAAAAAAAAACCTACTAAGTAAAACATATCGTCAGGTAATCGGACCAAGTTTCAGTTGGAGTCGAATCAAATTTATTTGCTTGTGAAAATCATTATCCTCTTATACACATTCGAAGATCTGTATAAGATAACTTGAAGCTCTTTTGATGCATTCAGATAAATAACGTTTAATTACAACTATCCTCTGATTTACGCAGAAGACCGGTTCCTGAGGAAATAGTTTGAATCGAGAAAAAACTAAAATGTGCATAATTTTTCCTTTATTTCAACGTAAAATAAATTGTATTCATTAATTTTAGGGGTAATTAATTTTAATTAATTAGTAACCTCTTATAGTTATAATATTAATTTTTTTCATACTTTTCCATTGAAGTGTCTCATACGTATTAAGCTGGACTCATAATCATAGAAGATCCAACTGCTTCACTTTTTCTAATTAAGCTTTCCTTTTCTTCTTAATTTTCTTACTATGGTTTAATTTATGGAATAAAATTTAACATATGCTATTATTTCTCTATTATGTGGACTATCTAAAATTTTCATTTTGCCTTCTAAAGATATAATTTTTAATTTTGTTTGTAAAAAAAATACTTTTGGCTGGATAGAGCTTCTAAATATCTGTATAACAAAACTACTTCAACAATTATAATTATTTATCACTAACCAGTAGATATGAAATTTTAAGAAATTCCGAATAGAAGGACACAATATTGTACCTTTTTTTGCCGTTGAAAATTGTAATGCATTGAAAACCATGAACAGAAAGTTTAATTTTATAACCAATATTAAAAATAGGAAATCTCTTGTTTTAGATTTGAGAAAATAAAGAAATATTAGTATATAGTAAATTAAAATATATAATAAAATTAAAAACCACGAAAAAGTAAAATCACGTAAGCAATCGTACATTAATGTGGTAAAAGAATGTGTAAAATTTCCGTAAGGAAAATCGTATAAATATCCATTTAAATAAGATATGTGTATTTAAAATTAAGTAGTAAAGTAATCAATTATCTTCCTACTTTGAATTAGCAGATAAAAAATAATTCATAGAATATTTTTTGTGGTTATTTTTTGTATTTTATATTGACCACTGCAACTCTCAAGTCTTAGGAATTCGGAACCCTTGGAGTTAATTTATGAGGTGGAGGGAGAGGGGGGAGCAACAAGCAAAAAATGTAATCAGTAACTTACAGTGAAAGCGGATGAATGTAATTTATAGCCCTAAATAATGCCTTCATGATCAAAAGGGATATTCGAATGTTTAAATAAATGTAAATTTATCAGATCAAATTACTAAGACTCATATAAACTGAGAAATTATTTGATTTTTTATCGGTTTGATTCTTTGTCTCAATTAATTGCATATATTTATTTTTCAAATGCAAAGATTAGGTTTAATATTCTATGTAAAAGATAAACAATCTTAGAAAACCAAGCACAAAAAATTTTGCTTAAGATTGCTGTATCCCATTTCATACCAACCATTACTAACAAATCTTTTTTGAAAAAAAAGAAAGAATCCGAACTTTTAAAAAAAAATTCTAAAGTTTTAAAACAATTAATTAATTTAAAAAACACGCGTGTTGATTGTTGTTATAAGAAAAAAGAAGTTAAAATAGTGTTGCCTTAATGAGGAAAAAATAATTTAAACAATCGATTAAAATTAAAATTATTTTTCCAAAAAAAATTGTAATCAAAGCAAAAATTTATTAAACAGTCGTGAATTGTTCAATACATTTAAAAAAACTGTTTACATAACTGAAAAAAAATTTTTTTTTATTTTTAAGTGCTAATAACTGAGAATTATAAAAATTTTAACTTTCACTATTTATTTTCGTAAATTTGGCTCTTTCCGTGAATATACATGCATCTCAAGATCCCTTAAACTAAAGAAATCCACATTTTTATTTTCTCCTCTAAGTCTAAGAGATACACATGAGAAAAATTAATTCAGATCCCTTTGTAAATACTCTTAAAGCCACAATAACTTTAACATAAGGAACAGGCGACCTTCCGTCATAACATTACCCAGATCATCTCATTACTTGCTGACATCCAAGGAGGGAGGCAAAGTACAGCAAGAGCAGGATCCAATTACTTCTGGGGGTAATCTGTCGCCAAAGATAACGACGGAACGACTAATGAGACTAACACTTTTTATTGCCAGATCCATACCTAACTACTAAAAAACAACGTGTGGGGCAGACCCGGAGGGTTGGGCTTAATCTATTTTATCGTCTGCCAGCAGATAAAGGGAATGTGTGACCGTCGTCTCAAGGAATGAATTTCTATTCGCATTCTTTTAGGGATTACTGTCCCCGGCAAGTTGTAATGATTTCAAATCGGGTATTTAAAAAGGGTAGTAGTTAAAGAAAGTGTGTTGTGAGAAGGACAAAATAGATTTGTAGTAAATAAGGATACAGTTATTTTTGTTGTGATTTACCTTTATGAAGTTGGATCCGTTTGTGGTTAATTTCTTGATACAGATCTATATTATTGGTTAAAAAAAAGATAATATTTTTATTATTATTGTTTTTTCCTTCTGTTAATAAATATTATTGTTGTCTTATTATATTACAATAAGCAAATGTTTAATAGCAAAGAAAAGTTATGTTTAAAAATATTTTTTTTCCAAAAAGCATTTATGAATTATTTGTTTTAATATTAGTATACAATTTTAATTCAATTTCTAAAAGGGTTTTTTTTTGTACATATTAGTAGTTAATGAGAAAGTTACTATGGCACTAATATTTTTTTCATACTTAAAAATGTGTTTTCTTAAAAATTACATGAGTTACTAAAACATAAATTTAAATGAAAAACTGTTTTTGAGAAATTATATATATAAGGTGTGTGTTCTCATAAATCTGAAATTTAATAAGTCGCTTGTGTGTGTGTGTAATTATTCATTATTTAACGTAAACAACTTTTCCATTCGAAGATCTCAATACTTCATGAATCTTTTAACGCAAACATTTATTATCTCTACTGTAGATCATAAAATGAAGGTAATGATTCCAAAGAATCACAGAACACAACCTAAGGTATCATAAAATATTTGATATTTTCCCCATTAACATCAATGTCCTTTAGCATGCTCAATATACAGGTACCAAAAGTGTTAGAAAATATAGTTGCTGAGAAAATCTTTAAAGGATGTCTCGTGAATTTATTACTCTCAAGAGGATCGAGAAAAAATATTATTTGTAAGGTACCACATCGCGTTTTTATAAAGACTATTTGAAGTATGATGAAGTTTTGAAATATAGCTGTGTCTGCTTAAGAATGCAAGCTATATATTATTAATATTATAGATTCATTTAGAAAATCAGAATAATGCATGTGTTACTGTGATACATTATTGTTATAGGTAGATGGTTTTTCAATAGACTGAAATAATAATTTATAGGCTAAAATAATAAAAAAAAGTTATTTTTTCAAAGCTCCTGGCATTACTAAAAATGAATGCCATGCTCAGAATCATTTTAACTGAAAAATGGGAACGCTAAAGGTTAAAAAGAACGAGTTGCATTTCAACATATGAAATATCAATTCAAGGGTCTAGCAACGTTTTTAAATAGCATGTCAATAAGCTGCATATAATGATAATAAATTATGATAAACGAACTAAACTATTTAAATGCCAATGAATTATATTCATTTCAATATTTTTTCAAAGCTCTGATGCTATGTGCAATGCAACATTAATTAAATCATGACAAAACAAATATTTCACAATCAGATTAAAAGTTGGTTTCTGTCAGAAATACTTAAGAATTATTTTAGATGTAAAATATCTCTTTCTCTTTTTCTACACTCACAATTCCATTCCTCTTGAATCACTCGTTTCCTATACATACATATAGGAGAAAAATGACTTACTAACTTACTCATTGCTAGATATACGGAACTATTAAATTTACAGAGCTGAAATTTGGCCAGAATGTTTCTTTTGTTCAGTAGAGACCCGATAGAAACAGATTATGGACAGAAATTAACATCCAATTTTGCCAGGGACATTACAGAAATAAAATCCTTTTCTTAGCTATTACACTTAGAGACTTCAAATTTGAAAAGCATTTTTCTCCTGTGAGTAGAGATCCGATAAAAGTAGGTTTTCATAAATAAACAATTAATTTTAGAAATTCAACTCCTATCTTTTTTTAATCTAAATGCGAGGGCCTTTAGAATGTTTTTCAATACTATGAAAAGCTTCATGTTAGGTCTTAATAACAATTAACTTATTCACAATATATAATCTGGCAACATCCTAAAATTTCTAGCGAGGCAGGGAGACAACGGCTCATTTTGTGAGTGAAAATTCCCATTAATCCCATTCCCACTAAACAACTTAATGTGTAATGACCCCGGCTATCAGATCTCGCGCTTAAATAACTGCTAGCTACTCTCCTGAAGGGAATCAATCGAAGTATAATTTTCTATCAATAAATAATCTCCGCTCACGGAGATCATGTGAGTTGTACTTCCGTTTACCACTTCGTATAAAAGCCAAAATTCTGGAAAATCTTCCTTCTTTGTATCTTTTTTCTTCCTTATGTCCCAACCAGATGCAGCTTGTAGCTTGTGTATGTTTTGTGTCATCAATTTATATGCTCCTCTGTGTTGCATATACAATAAGCAGGAGTTACTAATTGCCAAAGACTTCTTCCTCAATAACATCAATGCAACAAAGAAACAAATGCAACAAATTAAAGTATGATCCAGTTAAAAAAAATCATTAACATTCACTACACCATGCCATTGCTAATTTTTCAACAGGGCTGGAAAGTCTTCCCGGAATTTCGTAGGTGCGGGGCTGATCAGACCTCTCCCAGTCATATTCTGAATCGTTTGAGTTTTTCATATGACGAGGTTTAGAAAATCCTATCTTATTTCTGGTTTTTTGGAGATTTTGGTTTTATGGGGATGGTGTAGCTAAACTATACCATCTGGGATAAGAAACAATACCACGGTTATTTCATATAAATACAGAAAATGTGTGGTTGCAAATATGTATGTGTATCATTTTACTATCAACTATCATAGTCCACAAATTGCCTGATATTTTCGTTACAATTTGCTTCAGATATGCTCCTAACTCGTATTCAGAGAAAATTAATAAGAAACTAAGAGTTAAAGACACATTTTTTTAAAGATATGTATGCAGAAATCAATATTATTTAACAATTTGCATAGTTGAAAAACAAATTATTGAAACATTAAGAATTGTGCTTTTAAAAATAGAAATCGATTCATATTTTGTTCAAACCATTTCGTTTGTCCTATTAAGTATTATAAAACAGAAACTGAATTTTTGATATTACGAAATAAAATATTATTGCGATTCTGATAACGTTATTTAAAAGTAAAAGAACATTACATCTTAAGCGATTCCGAAAAAAAAAAGCCATTAACATTTTATATCTTTAACATTAGCGTTAAAGATCTTTTGCACTTTAGTGCATTCTACTTGCACCCTATTAATTTAAAAAGGAGTTACTGAGAAAACAAGGATAAAAATACGAAGATTTCTCGTTAAACATGCTTTAGATAGACAAAAAATATAATTTTCTCATTCCAATAACCTCCACCAGATAGTAAAATGGTTTTTATTCATGAAATTCACCTATTACATTTGCAAAATAGATTACACATTCGATTACCAATGCTTTTACTCGATGACAATTCAGTTGAAAACGATGTTGGTTTAAAAAAAAAACATATGTGAACTGATAATATATTTTCCCACCTAAATAAAAAGTTATAAAAAAAATCTTATTTTTTCAATACAAGATCACAGAACATTTAACATTCTTCTAACGAAATAGGGCCATTCTAAAGCACACAAACGTTTACTGTACACATTTTCTAACGCCACCAAATGAAGTCCTTCTCTTATCAACGCAACATTCGATTTCCTTGGGCATAACTCTTCGGCATTTCTTTCTTTCAAACCACAGAACTCTTACGAAGTCTAGATTTTTATTGGGAAACGATCTGTGAAATTACCCGGCAGTTAAAGCGAGTAGTTCAGCCATGGAGCCTCCTACCATTCCAAGTACGCTTCCCACCAACCAAAAAAGCAGAAGGAAGAAAAAAGAATAATTCCAGATTCGGTGAAGAATCTAAAACCCCCTACCCCCTCTTGTTTCCCAAAAGAGGTACTGGGATTTTCTCTTTTATCTGTTTCCATTTATTAAAAATATACCCGTAAATTTCGCTATTCTCTACTCGTCTGTTATTATTAGATTCGCTTTGTTTTCACTCTAAGGAGGGTGTGCTTTGCTTTAGTTGGTTGGGCTATTTATTCTTTTTAATGGTATTCCGATACTCCTGCTGGAGATCTAAATCGTTTGTGGAAGGGGACCATCAATTTAGATGGTATCACTTTTTTCTGTCACAGAAAAGTTTGAAATATTTGTATCATTAAGGTATGGTTAATGATGGTTTTAGTTGTTCCGATATTATATAAGACCTCATTATTTATGGATTAATTTATTAAATGTAAGTTCTAAGGGAATAAATAAAAACTATTTAGATTCCTGTTCAATAATAATATCGATTATGTTCTTGAATAAAAGCTGCAATAATTAACAAAACGCATGCTTTATCCATTATGAGCTCCCTTCCCCCCTCAAAGAAAGACCCAAGAAAGTGAAGTAAATATAGCGAAAAAATGCTGAAAATTTATAGTCATGCTAAACTTATTTGTCTTAATTTGTTACTAAACAGTGAAAAGCAATCTGTGAATTATTACATTTCATAGTTTGTATTTACTTTATGTTTAGTTATTACTTAAATGGACTGTAGCGTGAAATTATTTTAGATAAGTCCAAATGATTTAGTTTCAAATAAATTCCTTTACTGATGCGACTTCCGACAAGAAATCTTTCAATACAAGTGAAATATTTTTACAACAAGCATTATAGTTGAGGAAAAACATTGTTGCGGCATCATTATGTGTTGTTTTTACATGTTTACAATTTATCAGAGTTATTTGCCAATTGACAGATTTCCAAGCTGTGGCGCCAACATACCAAAGATTAACACTTTATATACGTATTTATCATGCCTGTTTTTTTTCAGATACCACACCCTCTTATCTTCAAAACATAGGTATTTGAGAAATCCTGTTTGAATATATATTTTTTCACTTAACGGGAATATTTTGAATAAAATATTCCAATTCCGTAGCAATTAACACCATTGACTCCTAATTCCTCCCCTCCCCCCAAGCAAGGCCTATCCTAGCAGGTGTGCACCACACGTCGGTGGGCAAAGCAAAGAGCGCCTGCAGTCAGCATATAGATCTATAAATCAAGCAAAAATTCTTACAAATTGATCAAAACAAAACTATTAAAAGTCGAATAAATACGCAGAATTTTAAAAGTTATTGAAAAATAAAAATAACTCCCGATTGACTGAATGCATAGCACGCTTTAAGAAAAATAGAATGATAGTGCACAGTGTGTTGGTTCACATTGTCCATTAATGTCTTTATACACATACTTCATTGGACAGCAAAATTCGTGGCAGATTTTGAAATACCGCAATAGAAAGGTATTCTTGCTTATCTGCGGCACTGGCAGACACTACCAAATCGATATGAGCGTCTCTAAAATGATTTTTGCGAAACTTACTTTACGAAAATGTCTAACATGGTTGATATCTATAAGACATAGAAGTGTTTAAATTCAATATTCATTTAGGATAATTAAAATTTTTCTATTTAATAATATTCTTATAATTTAAAGAAATATAATAGAGTAAAGAAGTGATTTCTGCCTATTTGTATTTTTATATTAATGATTTACTTTTTACTCTTATACAGATAAATGAGTTAAAATCGCCAGCGTTTCATAGTCAAAACATGAAAAATTCTCTATAGGTGTGGCACATTGGGTCATTGCACACGGGTGATTGGCCTTTATAAAATCAGTCCTATCCCAAGTATTCAATCGCCAAAATCTCATACCGTTAAGGAAAAAATGAAGCTAAAAGCTTATTCATGGTTTTGAACCCTTTCTTTCAGGTTTTGGCTTCAGGCATATGCAAATATTTGTGACTATATATCCTATTATAAGTGTTTGTGCGATAAGATAAAGTTCAAAAATAAATTATATTAGGTTTCTCCAGAAAGCCGTGGAGAATGTGGAGAGGTTGCTTAATATGAAGCTTGTATTCCTATTGCGCCTAAGTTCATTAAAGACCAATTTCCCGTCGGGAACGAGTAATGTCTCAACGGTTAAGCAGTTTCTCATTAATCTAGGATGGACACCCCGGGGATATTGTCACAAAGGAAGTCAGCCTCTGACTATGATCAACTTAATAGGTGCAATTCACGCTATGCACTCCCGTTTCAAAGTACACCACGTGAAGGGGACTTTGGATCAATAAATGGTTTCTACGAAAACGTCCCAACAGAAGTGACTATACCTCAAGTGTAATACTTTCATGGGCAGATATTTTCTGCTAAGAACTCTTTAATCAGAGAAAGAAAGAGAGCGGCACAACGCAGATACATGACACATGAGCTCCAATTTTCACCAATTTCAACAGCCTTGCAGCATCTGGTAGCATTTTCCAACTCGTTTTAATGCAGCCTTCATCAGGAGCGAATATCAACTAACTCAACAGCACTGCCTGTAATAGAATCGTCCTGCCATACCACCATGGCACTATAATATAAATGATAAGCCTCTTATATTTTGGATTATATTCAGCTAGAAAAATAACCATATGAATACCATATTCTGGTTTCACTGTTTTATAGAAAACAGTAATTTTTTTTTATCACTTTAATCGTTGTTATTTGTACCATAATATCTATGTGGTACCAAGGCCGCTCCTAGTAGGTGTGCAGCGCTTGCATCGCACAAGAGGCGACTGGAGTTTCAATTCATAGCAAAATTCGTTGGCAGAGCTGGCAATATCGCTATAGAAAATCTTTTCTTTCTTATCAGCAGCACTGGCGGTATGGATCGCTGATTAAAAGGCGGCTCAAAAAATGATTTTACTGCTGCGTGCTTTAGGAAAATGTAATATATTTATATTGCCAAGACAAAGTGCTGGTCAATACGTGTGGAAATTAAAAATAGTTTTTAATAATTTTACAATTTAGAAAAATAAAATAAAGGAAATAAGTGAAAGATTTTTGTGTATATTTGCATTTTTGTCTATGATTTACTTTTTACTCTTATACAGGTAGATGAGTTAACTTCAACGTTAGGTATTTGTCGAAATATGAAAGCAGGAACGTTAACGTAGGTTTTTGCGCATGAACACCCAAGGATTGGTCATAATTGTTACTTGAATAAAAATTGAAAATGAGATCAAACGAACTCTTTTTACTCAAGTTCATCAAAAATTACAGTCTTGGTAAAATACCAGAACTAGCTAAGTGTGACAATCATAAAATTATTCCTTGTTTAGAGCTTGACTTTTAAGTATTTACTAGGTATATATTTTTAACTCTGTGGTACTTGAGTGTCAAATACTTAATGATATAGATGATGATGGTGAATAATATACCACTGTTATACAAAAAATATGGTTCAGTATTATTATATAAATATTTTTATATACTAAACTTTAGAAAATATCTTCCAAAAATGAGACAAAAGAAATCAATAAATAACAGGACTCTGAGTTTAAAATAATATTATGTGCATTATTTTCAGAGATTTTGAGCTAAAAAAATACACATATTTTTTAATAAATAAGTAAAACCTATTTTTTGTATTTTTTATATTTGTGAAATTTAAAATTTTACTATAGGTATGCTTTGAATATCTGATGCCGATGCGATATCTCTCAATGTGTGTTTTTTTAAAGCAAATTTATATGCAAATATGATTATCCAATAGGAATTATAATAAATAAATAAATAAGCAGTATCGTAATGCAATTTTTCTAAAATAAATGAAAATACATTACAGGAGCAAAAATTGAAGAGAAAATGATAAATGTTGAGAAAGAAAATGGGATGAAGACACTTTAAATATTCAGTAGAAAGACGAGATGAAACTGAAAGGGTGAAATGCAAACACGCCTAACATTTTACTCATTATTTAATGTGTTGCTTTTAAGTTTATGGATATTAAACAATCATAAAAGCAATATAGAAAGTGATAGGAAAACATTTTACCTTAGCCATTATAAAGCTATAAAATCAAACTTGGATGCACCACTTTGAATAATTGAAAATGTTCCCTTTTCTCTTCCATGCGTATTCTTCCCCACTGAATATTTCAAGAATTTCTTTTCCATTTTTTTCCCTTGTAAAATGTATTTTCTACTGAAAATTGACTTTCCTTTTTAAGGATGAATAATGGATATCTTTTGTATGTGTTAATATGATTAGATTTTTCAATAGAAAAAATAAGGTCCTTAACATACCAAGATTATTAATATTATAAAATGTCTTGGGAAAAGATAAACGATATATATAAAAAATATACTATCAGTCAGCATTTTGATGGTAGGAAACATTAACAACAAGCAAATAAAAGTTATAATAATCAAAATGATATCAGCTAATCATAATACTACAACTTTATATTTCCATGGAAACCCAAATCACTGTGTGAATAGTATCAGAACTGTGCTTTCAGTTATTGGTTACTCAAATCTTTTATAATGCTACGCATGGATAAATTAGGACGTAGATATATTATGAATAATCATCTGCATGGTATGACCTGAGTATAAATAAGGTTTTATACTGTGTACTCTTCCTAACAATTACTAGCCCAGCATCACTCGCGTGAAGAAAAAAAAACGACCTAAAGTTTTCGTGCAGGGTGTGTCATACCCAAGGGTGTTTACATTGTGTTTTTAGCATAAAACTTGTATACAAAGGTTTTAAAAAGGAAGGGAAGTAGGAAGTACAACTTGTTTGTTACATTTTTCAAACGTAAATTTAGTTTTTCTGTTCTTTTTATAAGGGCATTCCGTGCATTGTTTAAACACTCCTTTAATCGCGTCGTGAGTGAGTGCGATTCTTTAAATTTAAATTTTTTGAATTTATTTTTTATTTTATTTTGTTCCAGCAATTTTTTTTCTTCAAAAGTTCATCTGGAAGTGGATAAGATGTGTACCAGTTATCTCCTTTAAAATTACATTCTTCTTAAATGTTTTTGTGTCCCTACATATAAAACATTTATTTTCAACAATGTCTCCCTTTTCTAAATCTGGATCGATTTCAGTGGAGGAATCATACTTGTTGTTATGCTCTTCATTTGTGTTTTTCCTCATCATAACCGCGAAGAGAATTTCTTCACTGTTGTACTATATGTATTAAATACTGTATTTATTAAACAACTTAAGTATCACATTTCTTCATCATAACTACAATAATACGCCATAAAACAAGGAATATTTTAAAGCGTACTCCGTATCAAAAAATGTAACTCAACTTCACGCGTAGGGTGTGACACTCCCGAGGGAGTGGTATCCAAAGATCTATTTTAAAAATTCGCCGACAGGCTTGATCCCCTTGAAGGTTATGACCTTCAAATCAGCTAGACCAGGAATCATCCATTTTCTAAAAAAGGTTTAGCAGGAGCGTTGAAAAAGTTAGAGGGGGGAGGGTATGACACACCCTGCGCGAGTGGTACCGAGCTAGCAATCACCTGCCTACTTTGCTAGATGATCCACGATGTTGCACGACTACATATTGTTTTTGAACTATGAATGCTTGTCCTAGAATTAAAATTTCAATTATACTGAACAGCATTCTTAAGTCCTCACCTCAGGCTTTTAAGAGAATAAGATTTTAACAACTAAAAGTAAATTATAAATATTTTTACGCCAAGTAGATCCCACACCCTAGTCAAATCCTGAAAAAATCAATTGTAGTGAATTTCTACACAACCAAAGAATCAAGTTTCAAGTATGTAGGATTAACAGGTCAAAACTTAAGCTTCAAAAATCCCGCCGTGAGTCATTGTATGCAAAATTCTTAATAACCGGATGTCTGAGGAACAAAAGAAACACGTTTATCAAATTTCAAGTCTGTGTGAGTCAAAACTCCAGACTTTAGGATGAGTGACTGAGTGAGTTTGTTTGAGGCAATTTTCTCCAAAACAATTCTACTAGAGTCAAAAAGTTCAAGGAATGGTCCCCTATATTCCGGCGTATATAAACGTCTCGTTCACTCAAAGCGTTCAGTGTCTTGGATGTATGTATACGCCTTTCTGAAGTGCGATCTTTTCTGTGCACATCTATCCATAAAATCATTTCGAAGGCTTTGGAATGCCATAAAAGGACCTAGACAGTGTTTCGAAGAATTTACTTATTTCAGAGGATTTGCTTATCTGCCCCCCCCCAATACATCACATACGCGTACCTATGTGGAAAATGGTGGCATTGGGGAGCAAATCGCACAACTTTTTATCTGCAGTTAAGAGATTAATGATAAACAGTACAAATTATCAAGATACGTTTTAATTTTTGTATATAATTTAAAATATGACAAGCCCTTGGGGGTCACTGGTAATTAATAAAAATATTCTAATAGTATTCTTAAATTAATTTTGAAATACATTGCATACAGTACTGATGTATTTATAAGTTTATTACATCAGAATAAATGTTTATGGTATTTTTCATTATCTCACAGAATGTATTCTGTTCGTTAACTTTCAGTAAATTAATAATTTTTTTAAATAATATTTTGTTTATGACTTTTTAATGTGCTCGCGCCCCCCTCGTAGAGTTATCACTCCACCCCCAAGGGGGTGCGCTCCACAGTTTGAGAAACACTGGACTAAGCGATTCTTTTTATTTGTTAGTTTTTTCAATGCAGTCTTTGGATCAGCCTGAAAACATCAAATTATGCGTTTTGTTTAAGAAATCGCCTTGAGACTCTCGAGATGGTGAAAAAAAAAATTACGGAAACTCTCCATTCCAGCATTAGCAGACTTTAACTTGTGTTTCTATGTTAGAAAAGGAAATTTAATTAACATTATTTTGTTGATGCAGAATAGGTGATCCAAAAGGCGACGAAATAACTGAAGGACCTCTAAAAAAATGGATTTCAGGAGTGTTTTGAACGGTTATACGAACGCTGGAACAAATGTGTGAATGCAGGAGGGTAGTACTTTTTAGACCAATAACATTAAATTATTATTATAATTTGTTATTTGTCTATTCCGGGAAATTTTTGACACTATCATGTATATATATATATATATATATATATATATATATATATATATATATATATATATTATATATATATTATATATTTTTTTTTTTTTTTTTTTTTTTTTTTTTTATATATATAAAAAATATATATTATATTATATATATATATATATATATATAAAGAGAGAGAGACGTCTCGTAAAAAGAATTTCACCTTTAAAAACACACCGAGAGTATTTTAAAAGATTTAAGAAAAATTAAATTATCCTTGAAATTCCTTGTGCATTATGCAAATAGCAGTCTTTTTCAATTTATTAGTAATAGATAGGTGGCTTCCCATTGTACTATTTGCTCCATGAAAGTTTAATTACTTCTAGATCAGTACTTTTAAACTTAAAATTTGGATATTACAAAGCTTTTTTTTTTGTAACATTGTTAAAACTTATGCATTCTCTTGTTCTCTCTTCATCATTATATTATGCTCTTCTTGTTTCTTTTCAAGGGCTCTAGAAAGGATAATCTTAACGAAATTATCTAATTTACATGAGTGACCACACTGAATAATGTAATATTTGATAAGGTGGAATCCTCTTTTATATTCTTTTTTCTATGAAGATACACTGAAAGAAAATTTGTGTAATTTGACAAAGCAAAGCACCTTTTGTAAAAATTTTACTCTTCACAAAGTATACTTAAATCATTTTTTCCCTCAAATGGGCAAGCTTTAACAATTTGAGCACATCAATGGGTTGATATTTCTTTTATATTGTTTTATAAGAAACAAAAAACACAAAACTTTTTTTTCTTGTTTCAAGAGTCAAAAGAGCGTTCTTAACCTTTTGTATTTTTGCTCTGCTCTCAAACTGTTCTTTTTTTTCACTTTTCATTTATTTTCTTTAACTAAAGAAATTTAATCTCAGAGACATAAGGCTTAACGACAAGCAAATATATTAGTTTTCCAAGATTTTTTTCCTCGATTTTTTCCCCCCGTTTTTCTTTGGATAGTGCGAAACTCTGTTTAACCTCAAAAAGTTAACAACGTTGCATTTTTATATTACTTCAAATAAAGTGAAAGAGGACAGTTTTATTTTCTATACTTTATAAAAAAAATATTAGAAGAGCACACACACAAGTTTCTTGAACAATAAATATTGGATTTTCTATGGAAAAAAAAAGATTGACTTTAAAATTAATTCAGTTAAACAACGTTATTTTAGTTTTTATTTTCTTCAATTATATCTTTATCTATTACTTTTGTAGCATGAATTACTTTTTCAATTTATTATTAAATACTAATTACTGCATAAAATTTCAATTTTTCTTATGAGCTTAACTCCTTCCAGGCACATTGCTAGAATTTTAAAACATGTATGTTTTTTCCTAATAACCTCAAATTTAATTCTAAGAATAAAAATTAAATATTGAAAAAATGAGTTAGACAAATACATATTTGAAACAAGGAATACCTAAAAAGAGTTCTTGCTTAAAATGCTTAGCATATAAGAGTATATAAAATCTGCTAACTAAATCATGATTATACAATATATTACATTATTAAAATAATTTTACGTAAAAGTATTAGAAATTGGTATCCGTATTTACAAAAAACTAACATAAACGTACTTTTTTTTAATGAAGCAATTTTATTATGAACAGATAATGAAATAATTTCCCAAATCTTTAAAATGTGTATTTCGTCAATATAAAGCGTAAAAGTAATAGAAATTGGTATCCTTCTTTACAAAAAAAAGTAACATAAACGTACTTATTTTTAATCAACAAGCAAATTTACAATGAACAGATAATGAAATAATTTCCCAAATTTTTAAAATGTGTATTTCGCCAATAATAATAATCTTAACAAGTGGGAACATTGTGAAATATTTTTCAAACCAATGGAGAATCAAGAACAAAAATTTTTTTTTATTGCATGAAATACAAGAAGTGATTCATTTGTTCTCTGTTTCCCAGGTGTTTTAGGAATTACATAACTTTTCTTCATAAAAGAAAGTTGTTTTACATTGTCTGCAAGAAAAGACGTCCTAGGACTCTTTGGAGTCCTGAGCCCATAGATGAATTTTTAGGTCCTGGGCCCCTATGCAAAAGTAGGCCCCACTTGAGATCTTTCAAGGCTTGTTAAACGGTAATTTTAAACAAATAAATGTGCAAGACTCACAAACTAGCCACAAACCGGCTGGACTACTAATCGAATTTCAACTGAATGAGTCGAATGATTGTTGAAGGTATTAGGTTAAACATGAACATAGGTTATCACATCATAATGCAGTCTTACCCGTTTTGACAGTTGACGTGCAGTTTGAAAGTCTCTGTTCTTCGGAGATTATGTGACGGATCTATTCGCGTCTATGACTAATCGCTTTGGGACTCTTCTGGGAAAATAATTTTACCAACCGACTTTCACCGAAGGAATGAAACGTGATTATGCAAGTTAAGTATATTATATAAATTCTGTATTCGCGAGTTTTGAGAGTTAGTTGGTAAGTGGAGGATTGTAAATTTCTTCATGTATCCGAACACGTTCAGAGTACCTTTTTAACAAAATAGCATACTAAAACATTATAAATGCTCTTTTAGGACTCAATATCAATAAATATTACTATTTAACTATCAAAATTTAAAATAAATTACCTGAATTTTACAAAAATCACATTTATAAGTGAAATTTTAGCAATTATCTTGAAAAGCTTCAAAGCAGTTACAAAAAAATGTTATAAACATATATTAGTAAAAGTATTACTAAAACAAATTAGATGCATTTATCTAGAAAATGTAGTAAAATTTTAATTTTTTATTAAAATTTGAAAATTTTAGTGCTGATTG
The DNA here is from genome assembly GCA_019973975.1 of Trichonephila clavata. Classification (NCBI taxonomy): domain Eukaryota; kingdom Metazoa; phylum Arthropoda; class Arachnida; order Araneae; family Nephilidae; genus Trichonephila; species Trichonephila clavata. The sequence goes on along the minus strand of BMAO01015449.1, from coordinate 29,674 downwards.
AGTAAACATTAAAAGAAATGTTACATTTTTTATGAGACCATTATTTAAATAACAAGTTATAACTCAAAATGTATTCACATACAATAAGAAATATTTTAGTACATTCTCTAAAGAAACATAAATATCCGGTTCAAAAAGTTTTATAGAAATACATTCGTAATATTTTGAGTTACCAGACTCACCATGATAGATTTTGAGCAATTTAAATGCCCACTTCTGGTAGATCAAAAACCCACTTCCAGGTTTTTCTAAATTTATAAAATTGATTGTAACTTGGCCTCTAGGTAGTGAAGAAACAAAACAAAGTATGTTTCGTAAAGTCAAAAGATAGCTCTATTCAAAAAAACAAAAAACCAAAATATCTGTCTTGACTGCATTTGGTCATTTTCAACGTGTTCGGATAGCTGATCAAGGAAACAATTCTAAGAGTGGATCTCTCGACGGTGATTAAATCCGGATAAGGATTGCATTCAAGGCCTCAACTGTAGGACTCGACTTCATAAAATCGTGTGTATCGTAATAATCAGGTATCGTAATAATTTAAATAGAAGTTAGCTGATTAGTGGGCGACGTAGTTTTTATTGAGCTTGTATAAGTTATCGTGGAATCAGTTGAGGGTCAGTAATATAATCCCCAGGCTAACGGGTATCACCTTTGCACTCTACATACTGATCAAATTTCTTAGTTGGATTAATGTTGTGCTTGCTTGTGTCAATAAAATAATTAGAGTAAATCATGTCGAATGTTTAATCAGTTCTTCCCACACCTGTAGCCGGGTCCGAGGATAGACCAGTGAGATCAGAGGGAAGCAGAAACGGACAATCTTTACAAATATGTACGGGGATAATATTTAACCCTTAAAATTATTCGGATCATGATCTTACTGAGGCAATGCCGAGAAAGAATCCAGGCCCTGGGCCCCGACACAGTTGGCCTATGTCTTAAGACGTCTCTGTTTACCAATATGACTAATGTATCGAAAAAAACTGAAGAGAATAAAACAAAAAAATTTTAAGTATTGGAAAAAGCAAAAAAAGAGTGAAAATGTAAACGCCGTATGAGGATTTAATTTTTTTTTTTTTTATTTTTGGCTTTCAAAGATTTCAGTGAATTGATATCCAATCTGTGAAAATCCAAATATGACACTTTATTTATGAATTCAATATATTTTTCAATCTTAAAAGTACATTTTTAACAAATAGGAATATATTCTATTTTAACAAATTTATTTTTCTTCCAGTTAGCTTATTTAAGTTTCTCGAAACTGAAATCTAAATCTAGTAAACACTCAAATTGACTGTATTTGTTGTCTTAATTATGTACTTGCACGAGATGAGAAAGTTTGATATTTTAAATCGTAAATACTAACAACCTCCAAAATGTTTCTTACACGAATTAACTCGGAGTGCAGTGATACAGGATAATATTTCACTTAGCAAGTTATTTATTTGTTTAATTTTAACATTTTCAGAAGACGTTATTTAATAGTTCTATTTACGTAAATTTGAGGCATTCCTTCTCTTGCCTCTGCAATTAAGTGTTCGTGGAAATCTTAATTATTTTACAAACTTTAATCTATCTAGTAATTTATTTACTTTCTACTAACTATGTGAAATTACGTAAGGGCTTTAAAGTAAAGTTCAGTTTCTAAAGTTCATTGTATACTTTAAACACTGAAGCTAAAAGCAGTTATATCTTTGAAAAAATTAGCAGTGATGAACTAACATTTGTCAAAACTATTTCTATTATACAGGCATTAGATTATACTTCATTTGCTTGAAGTGGAAGCCTAGTACTTGAGTGGTAGCAAATCGCGCTTCCACGCCACAGACTCGAAGTTCAAATCCAGAGCTGGGCAGTCGACTGAGCATTTCACCCCTCCAGTGGATCGAAAAATGAGTATTAAACTTGCTTGCTAGCTAAACACTGGGGGGGGGGTCGAGTAAGATTGACCACCTGACCTGAACATCTACTCATGCACCTCAGCACCCAAGGTCATGAAACAGAGATGTGCTCAATAGACCTTGGCCCCTATGGGCTATTGCACCATTGAGTTTAGTTTTAGCATTGTTAAAAATGGGATTTTATGTATACGTTGGGGTTTTATATCTAATACATTTTGAATATATTAGATATAATGGGTTTCAGGGGGGCTAACTTTCTCTATAGGGCTGAAAATATAAGCAATATTCAAATATATATGTAATGACTTCTTCTAACTCTCCTTAACTGTACCCCGTGAAATTATTTCCTAGTTCTTTCGCCTAAGACTGTTATAATCTTAATCTAATTGCTCCCGCGCATTTGCAGCCAATCACGACTCCTGTTATAAAAGAGTCGTACGACCTTCACCGCGAGTATAAAAACTCTGAACACACGGTTACGCGCGCTTCTTCTCTCTTTGTGCTTTGTCTGTTTTGTCGACTATGTGTCCGTGTCGCTGCTAAGTGTTACTTCTGCTTTGTGTGTGTGGAACTCCGTAAATTATGTTAATGTGACTGCCCTTGCTTTTGGGTGATGTTCAATAAACGAAAAATGAAACCTACTGTGGAGCAGTATTCTTTCAAGACATAGCTATCCCTCGACCAAATCTACCTATAAAAACCAATACCGGCCACGATGTGAAAAATCCTTTACCAAATCGGTCAACTTCCATTACATATATATAATCTTTGAAATTACAATTAAATAATTTGAATCTTTTACACATTATTTATAAAGGAATGGGGCTCAGAAAAGTGTAAAATGTTTAAAATATAATCATAGTTTTAAAAATTATAAGCATATGAAAGGAGAAAACATTTTTATAAGAATATTAATTATAAGTTTTACGTTGCGCATGCGATTTTCTAAAATAGTAGCTTTAATTGCAAGTAAAAGTTGATTTATAAAGTTAAATGTATCCTTATTACGCTGTAGTATTTTTAAATAAATATAATAATAAATTAAATTTATTTTAAAAAAATAAAATTTATATTTTTAATTTTTTGTTAAGATTGAATATATTTTTCAGATATTTTGAAATATAAAATATACATTATTCTTAAATTCGTAGGGCTTAAAGAGTATGATACATTTTATAATTCTATAAAGTTTTATACATCAAAGGCTACTATTTTAGAAAATAGCGTGCGCAACGCAAAAATTACTTAATATTTATTACAATATTTTTTCCTATTTGCATATGCTTAAATTATGCTTATATTTCAAACATTTTTTTGTTTTTTTTTAATCATAATCCTTTGCAAATAACGCTATAAAGATTCGAATTATTTAAATTAAATTTAAAAGAAGCATACTTGTTTGAAAATTGTTCATATTTTCACCCCTCGAGACAAAACTAACACTCCTGAGACTCCACAAACCCCAAAACTCATGCATGCAGTAAGCTTCCAATTCTAATTTGAAAAGTTATACACTCATGGTGGTTGCAAATTGTATACATTCAAAATATAATGCATAAATTTGTGTATTTCAATGATCTACAATTTTAAACTTTTTTTTGTGTTAATAGTGTAAGGGTTGCCCAAATGTGAAAAGTGGACACTTCACAAAGTCGGCTATAGAAAGGTGTCAGGATGATTGCAGCTACACAAATGCCTCCGAACATTGATATAAAGGGATGTAGGAGGTGTACACCGCACATGATGTGCAATAATTAAGCCTGCATAGAGAGCATTACGCTTTCCTTCGGACAATGAGGTGAAGAAAGTATGCAGAACTTCGAGAATCAACCACTATCTTTCTACAGTAAAGACACAGACCACTGTCGAAAAGATTGGATATGTGTTACAATGCTCATGCGATTTATTTTGATTTCCAATACAGGTATTATTTTTATTCAACCGGTCTGCTTTTGATTGGATACACGCAAATTGGTATTCTCAATTGATCTATAGTTTGCAGATATTATATCAAGTTACGCAACATACTACAAACAAGCAGATTACCTTCATTTTATATATACGCCCTGGTAAACCTAGTGGTCATGAATACGTCACAAGGCTGGCGTGTCATAAGTTTGAGTCCTAGTGTCTCTGAAGTCCCATCGTGTAGAGGGCTGATGCTCGTTAAATACGTCGTAGATCAAACATCCTCCCATTTCCTTCGTGTGGTAGTTTAGAGAAAAATTTCACAAGCTCAAGTGGGGTCGTAGTCACTTAATCATGGTGTGATGTTTCTAGGTCCATCTCAGGTAGCCATTGGTGTTGCGTAATAGTTGGACGTCAATAATACACTCAAACGTGTCATGCTATATATACTTTGATATCAAAATTAAAGATCAAAAAATATTTTTCACTTTTAAGGAATAATTATTTCCTAGATTTCTCGGAAAACTATAAAGCATATCAAATGACCCCTAACGAATAAAGTCCATATTTTAAAACATAAAAATAGGAAAAATTTCTTTAAAAATTTATTATTCTAAATGCGCGACAACGATATCCTATACGGCAATTTTATTCGAAAAACGAAAATTATATTTTTTCAGATAGGTAACAAAGAAATATATAATTATTACATAATCCATTCAAATTCCAATCTTCTTATTAAAATAAATAATTATATAATACATTTTTAATATAAATATTATGAAAGCTTTTTTTGTTTATAGAGTTCTTGCTTCGAAGTGCGACTTCAGCAAACAATGAATCACACTCCTTAGCATCTCTACATACATTGATACAATAACGTTTTGGCATACCCCTAAGAAGTGCAACCATGTTACATTTTTCAAGAGATTTTGCAAGCTCGCTTTGATTTTAACATTATCTTCAGTATAAAAACATCAAAATAAGATAATCATTGCTTTTATAGCTCTATATGCATTTACTGATGACGTACTTCCTGATAGATAGTCAACAATATGTCTATTTCATGAAGGATTAGTTCTAGTTACGTCATGTAATGGATGCTCTTAGAATCAAATTATTACCAAGTACGCTGAATTGCGTGATAGAATCGCATTTACATTAGCGACGCTGCTATACACTTGAGCAAATGAACCAATATGTTGCAGAGTTGCTTGAATAGCCTGTTACGTATACAGTGTCCTTAGTGTATATGAGGGCCATGAGTAAATCTCTACCTAACTCTACATATAAGGGATAGCGGTCGCCTAAGTAAATTCCAAGTAGGAACATGAAATGTACACAAAGAAAATAAATAATTCAAAAACGTATGTATGGGTGGGTATATATATATATATATATATATATATATATATGTGTGTGTGTGTTCGCATACCGTAAAATCCGCCGTATAACGGGGATGCTTAACACAAAAAAATATAAGATTGAAATTTATGGATGCGCATAATGCGCCGAATATAAAACCGATCACTTTAAAAATAAATAAATAAAGTAATAAAAAAAGATGAGAATTAAAAATTCAACTTTCTTGATATATTGAAATGCTGTTTACTTAAAAGAATTAAAACATTTTATGAACTTAAAGAGTTGTAGTTCGGGAAATATCATATTCTTTTCAAACGACTAACACAGCGCTTCTCTAGCTGTGGGGCGTGCCCCCATTGGGGAGGGGGATAACTCTACGAGGGTTGCGCGGACATATAGAAAAGTTTTAATGAAAAGAATATTCTAAGAAATTACTAATTTAATGAAAGTAAATTCTGACATAATAAAAAATAAAATACACACACTGATATCGTATACTTAAAATGTATCAATACTCAATGTATTTAATAATTAACTTAACAATAATAAATTAAGAAAAAATATAATAATTGCAGTTGCCATATGTAAAATTATATACAAAAATTAACTCTTATTTGAAAATTTTTGTGCGGGTTATAATTAATCACTTAACTGCCGATTAAAAGTTACACAATTCGCTTCGAATGCCCCCGACACATCCACGGTCAGGATCCGTTTATTTCATTTCATATCCTTCGGAATAATTTTATGGATAACAGTGCATAGAAAAGACCGTACTTCGGAAAGACGTATATATACGTACGGGGAAAAATGTGCTTTGGCAGAGTGAGATGTTTATATACGCCGGTGACACTTAAGAGGTTTAAGTCGCCTTCTAGCTTTAGCGTTAACGTATAGTATAATTAAATTCATTACATTGTTATTGTATGGAAGGGGGCGCTGTGAAAATTATGGTTGGATATTGGGACGCGAATATTGAAAGTTTGAGAAGCACTGGCCTAGGATAATACCTCGAATGAATGACTTCAAAACATAAAAAACATAGAATGTTTAGATTTCAGGTTTTCTTTTATTACAGAGAGTGCGAGTTATGCAACGAATGTACGTAAAAAATTTAAAAAATAACGCCAAAAAGTATAGGTGGTTGCTATGTAGTAAAAACACCTGTGAATAAAATTGGCATTTTTGAATGCGCTTCTAAGCATTAAAATAATTTAATATATGTATCATATAATATATATATATATTGATTGTGTGTGTGTATATGGTAGCTTTATTTAAGTTCTGTGAGTCTTATATTTTTTTCATAAGCGTAAAATGTTGCAAACTCTCAGATTTTTAGAGGTCAAATTGTAGGAACCCGTCTAGCTGGAACAAGTGCGACCTAAACGTCCCAACTTTTAAGCGTTTCTAGGGGCACGGTTTCTAAAGTTATAACAGCTTACACACATTGTGACAAGATAATATCAGCAAAAAAAGCAATAGACAGAAAGAGAAGATCGGTGAAAGAGAGGTATTGAAGCAGATTTTAATGTCTAAAAAGCGAACAACTACAACGTAAGTAACAGTAGAGCTCAATAAGCATCTGGATTCTCCAGTGTCAATGATTTTAGTTAGAAGGCACATTTATAAACAGAACATTTACGACAGAGCAGCAATACTCACGCCCCTTCTAACACATGCTAATGCCCAATGCCGTCTACAAAGGTGTTACACTAGCAAAACCTGGTCGATCGATAAGTGGAAGAAGGTAAAAGGATCTGACGAATGGTCTTTCACACTTTTCCCTACTGCAGAACAAGTGCACGTTTGGAGGACATCTGCACAACCGTTAAATTTGTGATTGTCCCCTTCTCACTGTCAAGAATGCAGGGGGATCTATCATGATTTAGGCAGCTATGCCATGGTTTTCTGCTGTATCAATTGTAACCCGGAAAGGTAGCATCCTTAGGGAGAAGTGTAAAGGAATTTTAGCTTACCCAATCCGTCATTTGATGCAAACTTGGCTTTTTGCAGGAGTTGGAATTTTCCAGGTTCATAAAGTACCTATCCATGCAGTGAGACTTGCTCAATCACGATTTGATAAACACAAGGATGAAGTTAAACATAAATCCCACATAGTCACCCGACCTCAATATACTTGAACCAATAACTTTTCGTCAGTTCTATATTGGATGGCAAGCTTGACTAAAACAATACCGGCTACGAGCTTACGAATTTGACCCTCTAACTGTACAAGCTACATAGAGTATACAGAGAAAATATGTTTTTTTTCCCCATTTACTTCTGAGTATTTAATCATCAATTTAACAGGCACAGTATAAAAATTTTGCATTTCTATTTATTGTTCTCATTTGTAAAAAAATGAGCAAATTCGAGCGAAACACGTTAATGCAGATTCTTAATTTATAAATGAATAATGATTTTTTTAATAATTCTAAAATTGTATGTTATCAAAGAGGCTTTCTTGTCATTGCAGCAGCTTCACAAATATTTATAAATTTTATAAAAACCACGCATATATTCATTAATTTACATTTTTGCTCAAGCAGCAATAATATTTCATATGTGCAATGCTGAACTATATAGCAGAATTTTTTATATGTGTGAAAAAACAATCATAAAAACAATAAGGTGATGTGAAATACTCCCTTTAACTAATTGGTTCCAATTTAAATGTCTACAGATCTAAGAAATTTCGCTCATATAAAAATTTGGGTTTTTTTTAAGCTCATTAAAACATAGTTAATAGATATGATTTGAAACACTCTGGTAAAATTCATAGTTAAACATTTTCGAGACGAATTTGATCATTTGCTTCTCAGATAAAAATAATTCAAAATTATTATTTTTAAACCTTACCAAATAGCATAAAATTTGCTGGGAAAAAAATTCTCTCAACAATCAAAACTATATTTTTAGAAAAATTGATCTCAATTTTGCGTTCAGAATAAGGTGTGGCTAACACCTTTGTAATATATCATGGTTAAAGTCTTCAAAATAGCATATTGAATTTTTTATGAATAGTTAAAGAGTGGAAATAATTTCAGCTCACATCGCTTCACGAAAATGAATGCAATATTTTTTAAAGTAATTATGATGAATTACACCATCTACTAAAAAATAACCGGAGCATATCGTTTATGATCAATCTGAATTTCAATTAGTCTGAAAATAATTTATTCTATGACAGTTATAGACAAAGCGCTCTATCAACATCAAAAATTGATGAAGGTCGGTAGCTGATAATATGGAATTATGCAAAATTATTTTAAATGAGTGAAGGAAAAGTATTAGCATGATTGAGTTTTTTGCTATGTTTAAAATTATAGACAATCGTATTATACCACAGATCAATACCGCCAAATTAAAGGACGTCACGAAATACGGGGTATCAAGCCAATTGTGGGTGCTGTTCTCATGCATGTTCAAAAAAGCAATAATAACGAAGACAGCATTTAGTCATCTTTTTGGGTTTGGCTAAATTGGTCGACGATATAATACGTAATTTCCCAAAATAAATATGTAAAATTATGATAATTTTTAAAGCCTTCCATGGTAGCCCTAAGATAATTTAAACATTCATTGCTGTAAGTTTTTTTTCTTTTAAAGAAATTCAGTTCTTAATAAACATTTTGTTTCATATGCAAGGAGACTCTGCATTGCAAAAGCAATCATGTAGAAATCACTCTAATAACTGACTGTAACTGCGATGAGACCCAGTAAAATGGTCATCAATAGATAATTACCAAATCATGAACATATTAGCTTTAGTAATATTGCTATATCATAGTGTTGCCTCTATAGTGTTCATATAATATATTAGTGTTAACATAATTTAATAGATAATCAATACAAATCTGCAACCATTTGCCGTGAATTGAACAATACCGGTTGGGTCTATAGGTTCATATGACCTCTAATTTATCACTTCATGCTATTACGTTTTCAGATGTTAAATAAGAATTTTACTTTTAAAAGCACAATCTAATTGATAACATTTTAAAATTTTAAAGACATTTATGCATCATAAATGGAAATGTGTTTGTGGGCCCTTTCCTTTTTGTTTCCTATCTAAGGTTGTATCATATACATATCAAATATGTTAAAATATATCCAGATTACCTGAAAAATTTTAAACAAATAATCAATATTTCACATACTTACGCACACGCACACATATTTAAATTTTATATATACAGATTTCAATAATTCAGTTAATCTATTTACTGTAGAAATGTGTTCATCGTATTTATTTTCTTAAAGATATTTCATTTAACATTCAAATGAAAACTTTCTGCAATATATTCGACATATTCATGTTGCAAAAACAAATTTACTTTTAAAATCTCTTGAAAGCATCAAAAAAGAGTATGTTCATAAAATTTAAAATATTTTATAACGAATGAGAGCCTAAGCCTAATTTGCTTTTTAAAAATAATCTAATTTTAATAGAGATTTACTATTGGAAATCATATACAACATGTACGTATACAATATGTACACTGAAACTGACATTTAAAAATGGTTAGATGAGTTATATAAAATTAAAAGACAGTTTTGTGTCCATTATATTGAAGACAACATGTTTTTAGAGTTTAAAATATTATTTAAAATTAGCGGAACGATGTTGATTATATTAAAAAAAGAGCTAAATATTTAAGATTTATGATAAGTCCTATGCTGTAAAATCTCACACAAATACTACAAAAAATTACAAGTACTTTATGCATAAATGGGAATGTAATACGAAGAAATACCATCGGCTGATTCAATGGCTTTATTAACTGAAGCAGTTTAATTGCAAATGAATGCCTGTTTACCTGCAAGCTTTAATAATATAAATTAACTAAATCTCCCATTTCTCTTCAAGAACAGGTTTTCTGAATAGACTTGACATAGTTTAAGGGTACCTTTATAATAAATTATTATATCAAGCCCCAAAAATTCAAAACAAGCCCCTTTTTTCCCAACCTACTTGCATTCATGGACGATGGTATCTTATAATCAGTCAGAATGTCAGGATTAACTAATTACCCTTAACTCCATCGTATCTATGAATCCTTAAGACTTAACGAGAAACGACATTCAAATGAACGATTAATGAGAAATTTCTAGAATAATGGCTAAGACTGTAATTTAGCATGCTCTGTCGTTCTAGAGATGTTGGATTAGGAGGGTTCTGAAAGTGAATGCATTTGATCCTCTCTTTTAGTTGTTAATCAGTGTCAACTGAAAAGAGTAATGGCTGCAAAGCGACACTGAGTTTAATTAAAATCGCATTCGAAGCTCAAACTTGATGAATGCGTTCGCACGGTCGACTGTTACTGCATCATCTTGGACACTAAACTAAGTTTCATTAAATCATGAAATATGAATGTACTCTTGAATATTTATAGCACAGGTCATTCAGTTGAAATTTGGAAATCATGATATTCCATGCTTTGGAGTGCGTTGAATTTTACTCGTGATTTAAATTATTACCTAACTTAGGAATAGATTTCAGGATATTTCAGGAAACGAAATCAATGTTGACATATAAATACATATTTTTAATCATGAATAAGACGTATACCATATTTATTCGAATCTAAGCCACATCGATGCTAAACCACCCCCAAATTCCCTACACTTTTTTTGTGAAAAACAAAAAAGTAGAGTAAAATTGCTTACCGGTATCCAGTTTTACGAAATGTAAATAAATTTAAAATGAGGACCAATAAGAAGTGAATAGATAGTTATTTTACCAGCATTATGAACTTTTTAATACATAAATGAACCATTAATTGCTCTAATTACCACATATAACGCATTTTTTTCCGATTTTAAGCCACATTCGATTTTCAGAAGCATTAACATTAGAAAAAAAAAGGTGGCCTACATTCGATTAAATCCGGTATATGCTGTCAAAGGGTATATCGAATTTTTAAAAACTAATGTTAATCCTAGGAAAATCCCCTTTTCCCTCCACAAAACCAGGAGTTTCAGTTTTATTAATGTTGTACTATAAAGCAACATGAAGGCTATTGGCTACGGACCTCGTAATTTTAGGCCTCGGTCAAGTGTCGAGTACACCTGTGATCCATCACCTATTCTCAAAACCATGGAGAGTGGGAGGAGTTTGAGCTAGACAAATTTAACGTACATCATACCTCATTTCATGATGCGTCTTCAATGGTTCCATGACTCGAACTCTTGACCATCGTCCACTAGTTCGTGACAACAACCAGTAGGTTACTACTCACAGTCACAAATTTAAATATTAGATCGATTTTAACGCAGTTAAGTACAGTGTGCTTCAAAAAAATTACCTCTTCCTATTAAAAAAGTGCATATTATGAAAAAAATATGAACATTGTTATTTAAATAGTTATTATATATAACTGCTCTTACTAACAATGACTACATCATGGACATCCTATACTCGGATCGCATCATGGATGTTGCCACGGCACAGATTCATGCCTTTCGCAATATTTGACTGTATCTTTATTTTGTTATATACACCTTTGCACGTTGTCATACACGACAACAACAACATGAACTAAACTAACTAAACAATAACTAACTAAATTAAAATTGATAAGTATGGTCCTTTTTGAATGCTTATGCGGTAGTCATGTATACTAAATTTTTGCTGGAATGTTTGCGTTTGCTGCTTCCACTGCTTCTCTTCATTCCGGACAATGAAGCTGAAAGGGGAGGCAGTAAACGTAGCTTTTTAGAATTCCTCACAAGAAAAAATTGAATTCGGTCTGACAGTATTGGACACCAGTGATGTTTAACTAAATAGCAAGGTCCCATATGGCAGAGATCCGTTATTGACAATTATAATTATTTAAAGGTACTGAATCTGGTAACAACAAATTTTCAATCCGGTTGTGTACCGTCCTGATGGTGAATTAAGTCATGCTCTTAACTGGGAAAAGCAAGCTTTGAAGCATCTTGAAACTTGATTCCACTAACATTGGTCTTTACGGAGTGAAAAAATGAGCTATACACATTTTTTCGGAAAAACGTTAAGAGACTTTAATTCTGGATAAAGCTATCTCATACCTTGTACAAGTTTCTGGGTTATTTCATTCCCCACATATAATAACATTGTGAAAAATGATCTTGCCAGTTATATGGAAACGCCTTCTTACTAAACAATAAGTGTGAAAATGAGATTGTCACCTTGATGCCCATTCCAAACGATGAATTCATAAAACTCACCATTGGAAGTTGCAACCTGTATAAAGATCTTGTAGACATTGAATCATGTATGTTTTCGAAAACACACATATTGCATGAATGTTAGGTTTTCTATCACTATAGCTAGAGTAGATATCTGGGTATTAAGTACAAAATTATATAGTACGCACTACACATTTTTGTCTGACAAGTAAGGTTGGTTTGGGTCTCACCTTTACAAAAACAACCTTTAGGAATTTTTATAACTTTGTCTAAGAGAGCCGTAGGAAATTCAAAAGTAGAATATTGTTGATAAAAACCCTGCTTATAATAAATGTTATTCCATACTTCGCGAAGCCTAGGACACATGTTGTGCAATCACAATCACTAAAATGGTGAGGTTAGGTCGCCACTTATCGGCAACTCTAGGATACTATAGATTTTCTTCTTTTAATCTGTATATTAATCAATCAAAGAAGGCTCCGGTGGCTTAGAGGTAACGTGCTCGTTTCGACCCCGCTGGAGTCGATATATTTTGAGGATGTTAAAATCATAGGCATGCATGTGATATGATTATGCGGCATATAAAAGATCCATTGAGTATCAATTTGGCTCTGGTGTGCTCGGCAAAATTAAGTCATGGCAATGTTCAGCATCCAATGAGAGAGTGAATTAAATCAATTCAAGAGTCCGAATTTGCGAGATCCCACTGAAATTGATCTAACATTTAGAGACTTGTCGTGTCTGTAAAAGGCATTTTTTACTAATATGCAGTCCATTCGGAAATAAAATAATTAAACGCTAAGAATTTTTTATACCAATTGATTTTGAAACATCCAGTATAGCTAAACGGGGAAAAAACAAAGATTATTTTAAATCACATTGTCCTTTCAAAGTATATACAATTATCTTTATGTCTAAACAAAAAATTATTTAATCTTAACTTGTGCATCTTTATGATATATTTAGAGAAATCTTTTATAAAATATAATTCCAGGGCACATCATTTATTGTATTTTGCTGTTCATTCATTGTATTTCAAGGAAATACACTGTATTGTATTGAAATACATACAACGTTCTGTGTTTGAGGTACTAAGAATTTCTGTAGGAATGGCATTGCATTTTCGTACCATGAAATCCACCGTATAACGTACACCTATACTTTCAAGCTGCAATTTTTATTAGCGCGTTTTTCACGTAGTGGAACAAAAGCGCTATTAGGACGCAAAATTCGTCTTCGTCTTCGTTCCATATTTTGTCGTACCTTTTTCTCAGCTAATAAGCAACCAATTGACCTCGGGTTTTCGGCATTTTGTCGCATCTGTGCCCTAGATGAGCCGAATCATATTTAAATTTTCCTATAGTTTTCCCGAATTTTCCTACAAATTGTAAAATACAACATGTGAAAAACGCGCTAAAATTACTTGGCCATGCCAATGATTGATATCTTGTTTTTTAGATATATTCACCTATAGTGCATCCCCTCCCCTTTTCTTTTTACGGAGAAACCTGAAATGTACTCTCGCAGTGTCCTAATGTTTTAAAGTAATTTATTCCAGGTATTATTTCAAGCTTTTGGAAAAAATAGTGTACTTCTACAACTGAAATCATTTAAGTTCAAACGGTCTGATTCTTATTATGTTCATCTCTTTTTTTAAAAGCTCTCATTTATATACCCGGCATATAACGTGCACACGTACTTTTCAATCCTATTTTGTTGTGCTGAAATTACTTGTTATACGCAGGATTTTACGGTAAATATTTTAAACGGTTGAAAGCTTTAGAAAAAAATGTGTACTTCTAGAACTGAAATTCTCTAAATTCATAAGGAATGTGACATTTATTTTAAATAAACAGTTTAACAATCTATTTAGAAGATTAATTTTTTTTTCAATTCTATTTTTTTTTAAAGAAAGCTCTAATTTTTAAATACGGCGCATAACGCGCAGCCGTAAATTTCGATCCTAATTTTTGGGTTAAAAAAATGTGCGTTATACGCCGAATTTTACGGTACTTAAAATATTATGCTGACGTAAATTTTAAGTATAATTTTATTCTTATTTTAGTCTCAAGTTCACTTAATTTTTGTTTAATAACAAGTGTTAAGAAATTGAGCAAAGAATGGGAAAAATATGTGATATTGTCTTTTGCAGCATATTCACTTGATGATAGTTCAAATAGCAATCAACAAATTATTGCTTAATAATAAGCAATAAAGTTGCTGATTTCGTAACAGATATAATTGATTGATTCGGCTTACGTTTCAAATCTTACAAAAGTTGCAACGATTCATTTTTTCGTCAGTTTTTGCTGAAGCAAGAAATTAATTATTATTTTTTTTAATATTCGAAGTTTCCGTTATCTGAAAAAACAGTAAAACATTTATACAAACATTTTTTTTCCGTTCTCATCTCAATTTATTTGATGTATTAATGATAAATGATATAGAATGATAAAATGTACGATACTTATCTCAACCATACAATATTTCATCAAAGCCATTTATTACAGAATAAAGATTAATGACGTTCGTTTTTAATTTTTTTGTACAGAATAAAAAAAAAGAATATTGCGTAAAACCATATAAATAAACTTTTCGTATAACATTTCAATAAATAGCAAGTTTTGAACACATTTATTTATTTAAAAATTATTAAGAAGAATACTTTGCGATTTAATAATCATAATAATATTTTATGTAACATGTACGCGTATACTTCGAAAACTACAGTATTGAATTTAAACATAATTTTTTAGAGATAATAACATGTTTTCGAAAAGTACTTTTGTAAATATTTCATTCTCTTCCGAAAACTTGTGTCGTATCTTGAAATCAACATATGGCGTGTCGGTCTGAGAATGATAGTTATTTTGAATGAATAAATGTTTCGTATTTATGTGACCGTGGCATATGTTACAGCTAAGAGCATTCTTGGACAGATTCCAATAATTAGTATTCAGAAAATTTGATAAGTTATCCAGTGAAACAAACAAATCTTGAAACAAAGGAAAGCCAATGCAATGTTTGTTTTAGCGGAATAAATTCAGGATTTTTTGTAAATGATCTTTCAAAGGGAAGAGGTACAAGAAGACTATCGTGGTCCGATAAAATTCTCTATATAATACATATGGACCATTCTTATTGCAATTTTCGTCGGGAAATCAGAAATGTAATAATTTACACCAAAAGCAATTTGTAATATTTAGATATATAAATATTACATAAATTATTAAAAATAAAGGCCTTTCCCCTTTACTTATAAGTTAAAAAATTTTAATTAATCAATATATATATATATATATATATATATATATATATATCTGTACAAATAAATATAATTGAACTGTCTGTTTGTAATTTTAAGTTAGTAGATTTTTACTAAATGCATTTAAAGGTATATACGGTACTTATATCCAAAAATAAATTTTTAAAATTTTTGTCTGTCTGCTTGTTTTGGCTAATCTCGGAAACGGCTGGTCTGATTTTAAAAATTCTTTCACCAATGGAAAGCAACATTATCAGCGAGTAACATAAGGTATATTTTATCTCTATATTTCTATGGGAACGGGAACTATGCTGGTAAAATCGTGGACGTTGCTTACTCCCCGCCACGTTGGCGCAAGATTATGCATTTTGTTGTCATACTAGAAATTTTAATAAAAACTTTCTCACACAGTTGTAACAAATAACTGAAACATAGTGTAATTTAACATCTTTACAAAAAGCAATTTTTTAAATGTTTTTTTTTTATTAAACGTCTAACGTTTACTACGTTACGTTTGTTAAATGTCAAACTCAAACTTTGAGAAATATCGCCAAGTTGGCTAAGAAACTCTCTATTCCGACAATCCCAGATATTTTAATGCAAATTTTCTCCCACTTTTTAAAGAGGGAAATGAAATAAAGTTTTAGCAAATTGCGCGCGTGATACTGAAAATTCTATGGTAATATTAATTGACCATTTCGTAAAAAGTTTAGATTTATCGAATATTTATTAATTTGAATTTTTTTAACCTAATTGTACAATATTCATATTTTGGACAAAATTTTTCACTTATACTGAACCTAGATATTTTTAATGCATGTATTACTTTGAATATATACTAGATATTACTATGGAGGAATATCAATTTTAGAATTTTTAAATTTTATTGGTTCCAGTCAAGCAATAAAAATTACCATATTATATAATTTACTTTCTAATGATAATGATTACAACTTTGAGAGTTCTTTAAAGACATCAACACGAGCGGAACCGCGGGTAAAATCTAGTATATATATATATATATATGCCGCTCAAAGTACCTGACTTTAAATATGTTAAAAGTATTAAAAATAGCCTTTTTAATATGAGTATTAAAAAGAGAATCTTGAAGCCAAAAATATTATTATGACATAATTTCCTATAAATGATGAGAGAGAGAGAGTTAAAACGGAGAGCTTTAAATATTCTATGCTGCCAAAAGTAGAGATGTCTGGAATAGACTTCCGGAGAAGGCCAGGGTTATTATGCCATTAAAGAAGGCAATACATACAGTTAAATACGCTTAAGATGAAGACACGAAGCAATGCAACGGTCCCAACAAACTACTATGCATTTCCATGCATCATTTTCTCTTACATGAAAAGCTTTACATGAAAATCGCTTTACATGAAAAGTGGAGAAGGAGGATGAGAAAACAGAGCTGATATTTTATGAAATGATTGATAAAATTTCTGTGTTATTGGACTGTGTCCTAGTGTATCATCGGATAAATTGGTTGCGTTAAATTATGATAATGTGTGTACAAATCGAATTTCGGTAGACAAAAGCATTTGGGAGTTTTTTCAAACTTAAAAAATACCATTAATGCAGATTTCTACGACGAAAATGAAATGAATAATGCAGCTCTCTTGTTCTATGTCAAACGAAATGAGGAGCATCTAAAAAGTATGCTCAATTATTTACACATTCCAATGGTAAAATGAATAAGAACATGGATGACATCGAACAAATTGTTGAACATTTGAAGCTAAAAAAAGACAATAAGAAGCTAAATAGCATTATTTTTCAAAAACTCAATAAATGCTTCGTTAAAAAAAACCTTGAAAATTTTGTATTTAGTTTCGTTAAGTTGATGTAAATGATTTTCTTACATCGATTTGTATTAAATTGATGCATGTATACAAATCTATGTAAATTAAATGCATTTTAATTAACTTAATTGTATTGAATATATGTTTTCTTTTTTGTACTATCCTTTAAGACGAAATTCTTTGAACACGAAAATCATGTCAGTCCCATCAGTTTCTCACTCATTCTATATATACAGATTTATTTGATTTTTTTTTGTTTAAAGAGCGTATAAATCTTTGTAATTTTTCTCTAATAATATTTATATTAATCCAACAATAAGGAAAAAAATCATCATAATTTCTCTCTCCATTTTTTGTTAATTTCTTGGGGAATTATGTAACAGAATATATAAATTAGCAATATATGAAGATATAAAATAATGTTCGTATATTCTATTAAACTATTTGCACATTTTTTCGCTTTCATAATAGTAGTATGTTTTCCAGGACATTTCAATTGATACTTAACAGCTATTCACAACAACGTGATACAGCATGAGTATACGAACCTCATTTAGCTATACATGCAATGTCCCTTATTTGGTAACTAACAGGATGCAAATTACAGCTCATATAACTAGTATATTACTAACTACATACCTCAAGAAGATTTCGCTCTTCCATTGATTGATAACATATATTAATCAATGATTCATGAAAACTAAATAGTTATTGAAGCATCAGTTTGTGTATTATGGATCTATGAAACTACAGTCGGTCCTCTATATAACGAAGTCACTAAATCCCGAAAAAAAATTCGTTATATGGAAAATTTATTATATAGAGGATCATCTTTCAATTTTCTTTATAAACAACGCAAAGCAGATTTTAAATTCATAAACACTATACATTAGAAAAATATTATATTCACACTCTATTTTGTAAATTAATATATATTTTATATACCTTACTTATAAAAAAAAAGAAAGAAAAACTGCAAGAAAATATTCTTGACACCTTTATCCACTTCCTAAAGAATTAAATTGTTTTCTTTGATGCTCAAGCACATGCGTTTTGACATTTTCGAGCTACAAGAAATGAAATTATCAGTACAACTGATCAAATGAACGGGAACTAGTTCAAGGACACGAAACTCCACTGAGCGTGAAAGGGCATATCAAAGATGCTGCCAGTGAACTGGACAATGGTTAAGGGTTGCACTTCTGGGATGAAATGCCCAGAATTATATTTTTCTCGAAGAGTTAAGCACCTAATAAAACCAGTTCAATATTTATGATTACCATAAAATGTGCTAAAATAAAGAATAACTCGAAATGTCTAGAAATAACTCAAAAATAGGGAGAAAAAAATTGAATCACAAGAAAAAAAAATTCGTTATTTAAAAAATGTACTTCGCTATTCGGAGGTTATTTTACAAAGGAAACCGTAAAATGTTATTGGTTTCAGGAAAAAGTTTGCTATATGGAAAAATGCGCAGTATAAAGGTTCGTTATATGGAGGTTTGACTGTATTTATTGCAATTCTGAATCAATGGACATTGTTAATCATTGCAGATGTATTCATTACATTTAGAGTAGTAGGAAAATATATTCCCAACGTGAATAATCAATTTTGAGCTGGCTCTTTGTATGAATTTTAAATTCAACAACATGTAATACTTTATTGTTTTTTTCATACTTTTTCCTGAAAATGTTGTATCAATCACAGCAGTCTGATAACCGAATTGACTTTCAAGGTTTATTTTTGCATGTAGTAGGATTTTTTATCAATGCGTATAGTTATTTTGGATCACCTGTGGTATTCAATTTAACTAAAAGAGATAAGTAAGAGCCTCATGTGTTGTGTTTTTCTGAATAGTACCAGTAAAAAAACAAATTCTGAAAAAAAAATATATACTAAATTTCTTATTTCACTTTCAATGACGTCATTATGAATTAATCCTTTAAATTTTCTCATTCTATAGGAAATCTGTTCTTTTTTTTCCTTCAAATTACTTCAGTTCTGAAATAAATCAAAAGGTTTTTTTTTATTATTTATGAGATCATAATCAATCAAAACAAGTTTTCTACGAAGTAAATGGCTAACACAGTTGATCGAACACTACTCATTAAACTTTCAATGATACCATTAGTGGTACTGCAGAAATGAATTACCTTTAAATTTTCTCATTCTATAGGTAATTTGTTCTTTATTCTCAAATTGATTAAATTCTGAAATATACCAAATTAATTTTTTAAATTATTTATTAGATCAAAATCAATCAAAACAAGATTTCTACGAAGTAAATAGCCAGCGCAGTTGATCGAACACTGCCCTTAATATTCTATTGTTTCCTTATTAATACTCAACAGCAATAACAACCCTGGAAAAATAAAACATTACATCTCTATTCATCAACCCCGAAAAGCCACTCCGAAATCGACAAGACACCCTAAATCTATTCACAAATCTTTATAAGGTGAGCTGGAAGAAGCTTCCATCTAGCAACACATCCGGAGTTCCAGTAGACCTAATAAGATTCTGGTCATTATTCGCCCCAGTGCGCATTCTTACTCCGACATAAGATATGACCCCGTGGAAATCTTGGTTGGACGCTGCAGAATATTAGAGGACCCTGGAGGACCGTGACTGAATTAGCTTCAGTTCCGAAGAAGAAAGCAGCTGATTGGTCAGTTTTCTTCATCTCGATTTCTACTGTGGGGATTTCTCCAGAATCTGAGATTTTATGCTTCAGGAATGCTAACAAATAATCAGTTCGTTGTGTTTTAGAGTTTGAAAAATTGAACACGTTATTTTTAGAATAACGATTCTTTTTTTTTTCCTGAGGATAATAGTGTCGCATTTCTTTCCAATAGATCAAAGACCGTCATAAAATTCCACCAACGGAAATGGGTACTACGGATGGAAAAGAAATTGTATTTTCTTCCCCCATGAGGCATAACGGATATAGATGTAAGGTCTTAATGGCGAGGTTGGTGATGTATCTTTATTCTGATAGACCCATTTTTGTAAAATATTGCCTATCGAGACTTTGCTGCAAGAAAAAGAATATGCAAGAAAGCTGACTGAGAGTGAATAAAATGTCTTTGAAGTATATATATATATATATATATATATATATATATTGATGCATTCATAAATTAATAACAATGTATAAAATAAGCTGCATAAATCAATAGTATTATTCTTCATTCAGCAACTATTCTTGTGGCTTTTCATTTTAATGCCGTTTGTATGTAGCTTTTTCTATTATAGAAAATTTAAAACTTTTAATTCAAGTTTTATTTCAACAATGGATGTTAAGAAATGTCAGAATTGTGTTGAGAATTCCAGTTTTATGAATTAATTTATCTTTTTTGGTTTGATTTTGTTTCATTTTATATGTACTGTTTCCAAGCAGAAGATTGATAAGTTGGAAAATAATTCAGTCGAAGGACAATATTAGGGATGTTCACTGTTTAAGAATGTTTTCAAGAAATTATATTATTCGATTTCTCTTTCTCTCCTTATAGAATAAATTACTCATCTAAATAATGTTATTTTACCTGTATTATTACTTTTAATACATTACCTTAACTAATAACATATTTAATAGGGAAGTTTTCTCATTGAGTCTCCTCATGATTAAGAATTATTAAATTATTAAGAGAATTGTGAGATTATTATTTCTCTCGTGTTCTTCAAACTATTTATTTTAGATCGGATTTTTTTTTGGATTTATCGAAGGCCCTATTTATGTTTTTTTTTTTAAATTGAAATATAAAGGGTTTATCTTTATAGTTTGAACAAATACTGTTTTGTAAGATAGAGTAACAAAAAAAAAAACTTTAAAAAGTGTTTAAATTATTTTATAATGCAACAAAAATACTATAATTATGTAATTTTTATTAGTTTCATTAGGGATGTTGGGTACTTGTATAACAAACATTTTAGTTCTTCGATTTGCATTTTATTCAGAAAATAAAACTTTTAGAAATCAATATATCCCTTAAGCGACTCTTGATGTTTCACAAATAGATCAAAATAAAATGCCATAATACAAAACATACTAATATCTTACAAATTTTGGATTTTTCAACCTTTTCAATCAAATCTGATACAACATGTAATTTATTGTGCAACAAACTTAAACAATAAAATTTTTACTTAACTAAAGGGAATCGAAGAGATAAATATTCTGTTATTTACACATAAGGAAACAATTAATTATATAGAAAATTTTCACACATAATCTAAAATTTAACGAAAAGCTATCATGCGTTTCCATACTATATTCATTTATTGCTAATAAAACTGTCCACTGCGTATTACGCGGAAAGAAGAAGCAATTCAAAGTTTAAAAACTTCAAGAACTATAAATAGAAATAGATGTTTAATTATGTAGGCTACTTAGAAATTATTTTACAATATATTCCCACACACAGGATAATATTATTAGAATACATTTAAAATTCAAAATATGGCACGAAGCAAATAAATATTTAGGAACAATAAAATATTTAAAGCGTATTAATTTTTATATTGTTATCATTAAAAAGTGATGGTAATACATTTCCACTTGCATGATTACAGTCTTATAAATTAATAATACTTCTGCTGAATGAAATAAAAGTTTTGGAAGTAAATTTACCTTTTGTGTGCCTCGGGCCTTCTTTTTTTTGAGTATGGTTTTTGTGTTCTTAAATAACGAGAAAACATGCAAACTAAGAGTGACAAAAGTGCAGAAATATATTTTTATCTGTCTTTTAACCTGGAGCGAATCTAACTTATTCATCGCAGCAATGAGCTGATTGATGAAACCATACGAAACAATTTCATTTCCTTTTGTTCGGCTTGACTGAAATATTTTTTATTCTGAGAATCAAAATTCGAAAAAGCAGAGTTCGCCTCCAAACAGCATTGGAAAAAAGAACACACAGATGTATTCGTAACTCCAGCCAACAAATTACATTTTTTCTAGACTCTTCTTCAATAAAAAAAGATGCAATCATGAACATATGCAGATCAAGAACGCCTCCTCCAGGATCGAAATTTCATTTCGCACATTTCCAGTTAGGAATAATATATACAAAAAAGATGTATAAATACAGATAAATTTACTATTCATACTTACACAAAACACATCTCCAACTCTATTTATTTGTTTCCACCGAGAAGTCGCTTTTCGACGAATCATTACTTGTGAAATGTGGATAGCATTTGGAAATAATCCAGACGCCCCCTAACAGAATTTTTCGCCTGCGAAGACCCAGAGTCGCTGAGAGGGCCCAGCGTTTGAATAAAACATTGCGCCGAATTTCTCCTGTGTGATTTATGGGAACTATTCAATTTTCAGCGAAAAGGAGATGAAAAATTGCTTGTATGATTCTCTTCATGCTGGGTTTGGAGTGGAATATAATATGTAGCAGCTATGCTGAGGGTAAAAGTTATCCACCAACAAGATTGCTGCTGACAGAATTAGATTAATGTTGATGAAATAGGTTGTCCTGGCACGAGCTATGGAAGTAGCTAGGTGAATATGTGTAACACTAATGAATATACCAAGCCTAGAAAGTTGATAGTGTCGCTAGTATGTTTAAAGTAAACAAAAAAAAGTAAATACTAACGTTGCATTGAATAGACATATTGATACTCAATGCATATGTTTAAATCATTACAATTGGCAATTGCTTAGGTATATTCGCAAAGATAATAATTAAAGCTACTATTTTCAATAAAATTTATCAGGTTTTAAGTAACCTGTTCTTGATACCATGTTTTTTTTTTTATTGAGGAAAATATGAACAGCCGAAAATTATATATTAAATTAAATCCCTTACTTTCCACTTGCGTATATATACGTCTCCCTTCGGCCGGCATTTTAACTACCGCTGGCGAAAAAAACATCTTTACAAAATAATATAATTTTCATTGCGCTGCTTTCAATAAAACTATTCCGAAGATTTTGGAAATAAGTTGGTTTTTACAGTGTTTATGAAGAATTTACTGGTTACTGAGGCAAATTTGCTTATTGATGCATTTTTCCCACAATGTGCTGCATATAAGCACCTATGTGAAAAATATTGGCACTGTGGAGATGTAGAGATAATCGCGTAACTTGTAATCGGCAGATAAACTTTTAAAGCAGCAGATGTTACTTCACACATGTGCACACTCTACTAATCATTAAATATATAATACCAGTATAGAGAAGATAAATGAATGAAGTTGTATTTGTACTGTAATAGTTGCAAAATTGTTGTCAGATAAAGCCGAAGTAAGTGAAAAAGTTTTACACCGTATATTTTACTAAAAGAAATGCAAAAACTATGTCTATCAACGATTACAATTACTTAAGAATTGTTTTTCAAGCAATCTATTCATGGTTATTATCTATCTTTTAGGTTAGAAATTTAGTTATGCGTTAAACGTCGCTTCTCAAACTTGGGGCGTGATAACCCTATGTGGGGGGCGCAAGCATATCGAAAGTAAAAGATTATTTTAAAAAAGAAATACATTAATTTACTGAAAGGAAGTAAAACAAAATACATTCTGACATAATAAAAAAATGAAATACACTTTTGCAATCATATATTATAAATGTATCAAAGCTTTTTAATGTATTTGATAATTAATTTATCAGTACTAAGTTTAAAAAAATTATAACTACTAGTGACTCCCATGGGCTTCTTATATATAGAATTTAATACTTATTTGATTATTTGTACGGCTTACAATTGAAATCTTATTGTAGCTTTATCATCAAAGTATATTATTGAATTCAAAACAATGTTATTTTATGTCGGGGGCCCGAGGAAAATTCTGTTTGAAAACTGGGTAGCAAATGTTAAAAGTTTGGGAAGTAATTCGTTAAGAGTATTAATAAAGATTTTGATGAGAGAGAGAGAGAGAGAAAGGTAGGGAATTAATCTTATATAGGCTGTGGGAGTAAATTACATTTAAAAGTAGAGGAAATTCAATACATTTATTTACAATGAGGTCATGTATTACTTTGTTAAATTATCAATTAACAAACTGAAGTGAAATGCACAAAATTTAGCTCATAAAAATCCTGAAATTTTGAAAATATATCAAAAATATTTTTACACTTACATCAAAAACTATATTTTCCCGGAAACAGCAATAAAGTTTAAAAGATGGAAAGAAATTGGTAATGTTTCTCTTGTTAAATAAATAACATTACTGAATTTTACCGTATGCATCATTAAATCTAAAATAAGCTTACACAGCAATGCTGTTATTTTTCAATTGCCTGAGAATAGTGAAATGGCAATTGAAATATTGAAAAATGTACTTAAACACATACCCAAGTCTTATGAATTTTAAGCAATGTATTTTCTTTAAAACATTAATAAGAATGGATTTATAAATAAAATACAAAAAGAGAATATACGTCACAACATTATCAAATAAAAGCAAATCCAATTTAAAACAAATATCAGTGTTTACATTAAATAAAAAAAACATGCGATTTTACTGAATATCTTAAAAAAGAAAAGCTTAAATAAAATACTTATAGCAATCATCTGCAGTAAGTGCTGTTCTGTAATGTCCACATATATTTCAAATATCCATTTTCTCATGCAGCTTCTTGTTATTAAAAATTCATTCTTATGGCTCAAAGCACATTTTCCCCAGATCTTGTTGGATATGTGTGCCATATCTGACTTCTTATTCTCGTGAAACAGAATATTAACGGCTCTTAGAAGACATGTTTATGGATGAAGGCATAATGAAGGTCTGAATTTTTGTTTAGAGAGATATAGAAATGCATATCATTAAAGTTCCTTTCTGAATCATCAAGTGCTGCTGACTTGTCTCGAAAACTGATTAGCAATTTTAAGAGAAAGCATTGAGTATATGTATTCAAAGCTTGAAAAAAAAAGTGTTAAATATTTTTTTCTTCAAATTATTATATTTTCTGGTTTTCTAAAGTTCATAAAACCTCTTAAGAAATGTAAATTGTGGTATTAAGAAAAATTATTTATAAATTAAACTGAAAAAATAAGTAAAAAATGAGCAAAAAGTTAATCTTAGTAAATGTTTAATGATTATTTTTTTATTGTTTCTCTTTAAGATATATCGCATATCTTATCTCATTGAACCTTATGAAGCTTTATAGAGTGAATATATCAACTGCAACTTGGCAACTAATAAATTAAGACTATTTTTTTGAAAAAAAAATATGTTCTCTGTTTTTGCAGAACTATCATTAGTTTTAAAAAAGAAAACAAAAAAGCTGATTCCTAAGCATTCATACGGGATTTATACAAAATGAATATTGAAGTTTTTATATAAGAATAACATTCTTAAAATCCTGCCAATTGCAATATATATCGTTTGGTGATTTCTTGACATCAAACTGATTTGTCTTTTCGATAGTGCTTGCCATCATAATTGTATGAGTTGAATTATGGTGATGTATGAAGGACTTACAAATTTTATTTTACAATGTGGATCAGAGTTATGAAATAAAGAATCAATCATCAAATTGTAAGCCAAAATTTAATGACAACTTGAAGAAAAGGACTAATTTTGATGACGTTTCAAAAACTTTGAGCGTTCTTATTGAAAAACAAATCATCATCTATTGAATGGAATTTTAAAATTTTTCTAGTTATTACATTTGACAGTTTATGAATTTTTTTACTTGTGTTATTGCTACATGTGTTACAATATTTTGAGAAATACATTATTTTTTTCCGTTTTTAAATTTTTCTCTCTTTGGATATTTTCAATGATGCGCGTTGCAAAGCAAAAATAAACAATGTATACAATGGAATTAAAAAAACAGAAATATCATTTTTAAAGAACAATATGTTCTTTTTTTTAAACTTATGATATAAAATAGAAGCAAATACTTATTTTAAACTACGTGAAAAGGAGGAAATGCTTTTATTTTTCTAAGCATACCGACATGTATTCTTAAAGAAACAATTAATTATTACATATACTATTATTTTACCATTACTGTTATTATTCCACTCTGTCGTTTTCCAGTCAATAACTTTTTTCACTTGATAACTATTGGAAAAAAATGCTATTTAATTAATATATTTTAACCTATCCCTTCACTAAACTAGATAAAGACATTAAGGTATTAAAGTTCTCAAACAACTTGAGATGCCAACCATGTCTTGAAGAAAAAAATGACCTTTGTTTGGTAAAGTTAATTTGTGCCTCAAGTTATAATTAACACAAAATGAAACCTTTCGCCTGAGCATACTAATTGCTTATTTCAGTTTTGATAAGAGTTTAATTAAAAACCGCTTTCCGTGAACTCTTTCGTTTTCATCTATATCCTGTTAACTTAAGTGACAATAAGCTTCTGTATAATAAGTTTACTAACCTTCTCCGAGCTGTTCTTCAAAAAGACAAAACTTATTTCTTTCTTATTTAAAAGCAGGAATTTTTTAATGATTAAGATTAAATTAAATTATGATCGTTATCTTTTCTGCTGCATTTCAATTTATGCTTCGAGGGCATAAGGTTTCATCGAGGTTGTTAGAAATTAAATTATTCATCACCCGATATGAATATTAATTAATAATTGTCTTACATTTTTTTGGGATTTGTCATGTCATTTGCTAACTCTTTATACTAAGTTAAATATAATCTTTAAAGTTGCTCGAAAACTATTCATAAAGTTAAATTTATGACAAAATGTTATAGACTAAATACATTTCGTGTTATTATTGCTCATATTTCTTTAAAATTGGACATATAAACATTTTTTTTTTCATTTTGATTGATGATACAGAAATAAATGTTCACAAAGGAAATCAAATTTCTCATCATTATTCATAATTTATTATTAACTTTTCTGGTATTTCCAAAGAAACTACTTAATTTTGTGCAATATAACATATTGTATACATATTAACTTAAATTGTTACGAAATTTGTATCTTTCTCTTTTCCCCCCATTTATTTAATGTCCAATTTTTTAAAGAAGCTTACACTGTGAAACAAAACTTTAGATTTGAAGGCAGAACTTTAAATTCGAGCTTGTTTTCCCTTTGTAATGAACTGTTTATTACTGTCAATTTAAAGACGCTAAGGTTATTTATGCCATATCATATGGTTAATTATAACATATAAAAGAATATATGCATATGTTATTTAAAAATATTTTTTTAAAAATAATGGAATTAAATTCGGTATAGAATGATCAGAGAGTGAAAGAGAGAAAACTAGATAACAATTTAGTTTAACAAATAAAATTACCAAAGTTTTATTGTAAAGCTGTATACCTTCTCAATATTGTGACTATTTTCCTCATTGTACTTAAAATTAAAATTTGAAATCTAGATGCTAATATCTTTACTCAAGGAATATTTTGTCAAATTTTTTAGTAAAAATAGTGTTATGCCTATTGATTTATAACTCATTCATAAAATTATATATTAGTGACTATATATTATTCTTTTACTATTTGAGAATTTTGTAAATAAATTTATGGATGAAGTTTAAAATCATTTAATTTTTTCCAGCATATGCTGCTGCTTTCCAAACTTTATCTCAATAATTATTTTGAATTCCTCCTTTCGGAATTTTTTTGACATAATTTATACAGAGGATCCCATCAAGATCCCTTTATACAAGTCAGATTGTTGACCTTAAGTACCTAAAATTCTACTGAGAAACATGTTTCCACAACCCGTATTATTCGACAAATTGCGATAGAAAAGTATGATGTAAAACCAGGAATAATCAAGCATGTTTGTTTATGCTTATAGACGAGAATGCTTAAAATAACGTATCTCAAAGCTTGCATGATCTCGTCGGAGAATAACATCAAGCTACCGTTAAAGTTGTTTCAAAAAATGCTTCATCTAGTAATCTACTATTAATCTGCGCATGGTGATGATGCATTCCACTCATGAATATTGTGACGTACAGTTTGTGAGTCAGTGTAATGATAATGCCTAATAATGATAATGATGATCTGGTGAAAGATACACCCAGATAACATTCGGCAAGGCATTGACTTTTGTGAATAGCTATTAAAATATGAAATTGATACTGTTTTCATTGCATAAAGCTTGTGGATGGATATAGCATGATTACATGAATTGGGTTTCCAACAGTCATAAAAGCTATGATCAAAGTATAATCCTCATGCAATTTGCCTATAGAGACATCATTTCTCATGATCTGTAAACGTGTGGGTCAACATGCTGTGACGGGTGCTTACGCGTTTCACTAACCTTCTCTTATAAACTTTTAAATTGTATTTATTTTGACCAATCCCCACTGAGAGCTGGAAGTGTGACTTATGTAAATAAGATAGTTTCGGGTTTAGCGAGTTCGAAAGAGATATAAAAGGGAGAAATGAAATGAAGAGAAAAGGATGACTAAGCGGTTTGATAGAGTAGAACTCCGTGTTTGGGATTGAAAGGTAAACTAAGTGGTTGCCTAAGAAGGTGTTTTTAACCGTCTAGCTTAATGAAGTGAAATTTGAAGATTATTGAAAAAGATTCCTTAAGGCGGTTCAGAAGTTATTGAAGATATCCTAGATTATAGCCACTTCATAAATTCTACTCGTTCCAGGTTCCTTCTGAAGATTTCAGGTCTGTAACTTTTGTGGATTTAGATTTAAATGTGTAGTTTGATTGTACGTGTTATTCCCCTCGTGATATCAGTTAGTATTCCGTCGTCCATAATTGAATTCTGATAATACTCCATGATAATTTATTGTTCTTAAAGTTGATTATTATTGTGGATTTTTGTCTAAAGAAATAATAAATAAGTGATTTATTATTTGAGTAGTCTTTATTATGATCCTACATATCCTAACATATATAATATGCAAAGGGGTAGTGGGAGACTACGACACTGGCGCCCAAACGAAATACCGGAATTAAGAGCAGGTGCAGGATTTAGAGTTTTGCCGGAGTTATTTTTTTCGGGTAAAGAAAATGTGTTTGAGTTTCTAAATAATATTGATGATAATATAGCTTACTATGAAATACCGGCGAATCTATCGTGTGCATATTTAAAAAGGTCATTTAGTTGGGAGAGCGTTAGACTGGTTCCATGTTATCGGCTTCGAGTGTGTAAATGAAGAAGCGACTGCATTTGCAACACTTAAAAAGAAATTGTCAGATAGTTTCCGGTAATACGGAATAAATCAGAGATAGAAGCTCAGTTTTTTTCGTCAAAACAACGGAGAGGTCAAGCCCCGTCAGACTTTATTTTCAGATGTTAAAAATACATAAAACCTTGGAATTAAATTATGATGAG